>MU748534.1:55438-68872 GCA_026770625.1 Nicotiana glauca
GGAAATACTAATGGGAATCTATAAATTGTGAAAGATATTGAGGTAAGCATGGTTGCGTTTATGACATATTTGTATACTTGTATTTATACTGCAATTGTGTGCAATACTAAATTGAATCAAATATGTTTTCGGGAGTATCTTTAGCAACACCGAGGAAGGGTGGGTCATAAGACTCATTCCTGAAACTACACGTGCCGGTATAGGGGTGCATCGAGCTTATTCCCCTTAACTGGGATGATCTTGGCAACATTGAAATTTGGTAACGCCAACCCACACGACATATGTGGGAAGGCAGCTTAGCCGATTGGGCCGTGATCGGATTCCATGCCACACATATGGTGGTATAGTGCTGGAAATCAATAAATTTGGAAATTTGATACCTGGGAAATTAAAAAAAAATTGGAAATTTGTGCTTTGGTATATGTCTCTAAAAATGGATGACTTAGCCGATCGGGTCGTGATCGGACTCCGTGCTATCAAAGACGGTGGTAAAACTTATATCGGTGCTAGANGTGTTTGTAAGTTTAAGTATGGTTTACCTACCAAAAATTTTATAGTCCTGAGTCGCCTCTCAAAAGAAGTTAGCATGCTAATTGGGTGAGAATAATTGCTCTGTTTACTGCTCCTAGTTGCTATTGTGTGTATTAAATGACTTGGTTGATTTTGTCTACTTGTTGATGAGATGTAATGACATATGGAAATGAATCGAATAAGGAAGAGTGAAATAAATTAAAATAATCTCAAATCCTATGAGCAAACTTCCAAAAGTAGAATGGCCTAACGGTCTTATACCCGAACTACGCCCATAAGTGGCTGCTTTATATAATGCTTTGCCTTACAGATATGATCCACTCAATGTGTGATAAAAATTGTTGGTTGGTATATTCCTATGTGGGAAAAGTCCTTTATGATTGATAATTCTATCTCTGTTGGATTTGAAAATACAAAATTTCCGGAATATTTGGTATATTGATATTGTTTGGTGATNTACAAAAAGGTATATATATTAATTTCATAAAGTAGAGGACCAACGTGTTTCAAAATTGGGTGTTAGAATATTGTTGATCTTGACCTATTGTTTGTGAATTCTTTGCTTGTATGGATATTCTACTCTGAAATAGTACTTTTAGCCTTACATACTAGTGCTATTCGACGGCACTAACGTTCCTTTTGTCGGGGGCGCTACAATCGTGTTATGATTGTAGGTGGTTCTACAGCAGGTATTCCAGTCCACCAGCGGTAGCACCTCCTCTACTTTTATTCAGCTGTGTTGGTGAGCCCCACTCCATCCCGGGGTCATGTTATGTATCTTTTGTTCCTAAATACATTTTGAGGTACAACTGGAGCCTTGTTACCGGCATTTCTCTATTGCTCTTATCTTGTATTTAGAGGCTCCGTAGACTATTGTGGGTGGAGGTTGATGTTGGGAGTTCGGGCTAGAAATGTTGGTACTTGACAAGTATGTTTTTCATTAAATTTGTAAACTTGTAATATTTTGAAAACTAAACGAAGCAATTGCAAAGAATGAAATGAAGGTTGCTAACAACAGATTTCCTTGCATTTTACTAAATGGCATTATATCCCCTCTTTATTTATGAACTAGTTTGGGTAGAAGGAAATATAGCAGGCTTGCTCAGTCGGGTTTACTCGGTTGAGCGTCGGTCGCGCTCCTCGGATTTTGGGGCGTGTCAATTTCTGCCTCAGAGTGAAGCAGAAGGTTTGTCAAAATTGATGTTGAAAATGCGATCCATTATGCGCTCGCATAATCAATATGCGGACCGCATAATCGTCGCATAAATTCCTCAAGGATTTGTGGAGGTCAATTATGCGGTGCAAAATATGACCGCATAACAGGAATGCGGACCGCATTCCTGTTGCAAACCTAGGCAGACCTTCAGAGTTTTGGGCACATTTCTGTGGTCCAATCTGCGGACCGCATTTCGATTCTGCGATCGTAGAATGCGACCGTAGATTTTGCTCGGGCTTCTATTTTTCTAAATTTTAAAACCCGACCCCTTTTAATAAAATACCTCAACCCCCTCATTTTAACAATCTTGCTGAACAAATTAAGAGAGAGGAAGAGAGAGTCTTGAGAGAGAAAGTCATCTTCTCCAAAATTTGGTTTTTCAAAACCATTCGGGCTGGGAAATTTCAAGCTTATCTTCATACCCCCTTTCCTTACAGGTAAAATCCCTAACTTCTCCCATTGAATTTTTGGTTTAAACTAAGAGGGGGAGTCTCATGCATTAATCCTTAAAATAATGGTTGAAATCATGCATGCTTGTCTATTAAAAACCTAAAATCTAGTAGGAGGAATTGGCTAGGAGCAAAGGAGTATTCAAAGAGGGGTTGATAAGCTAAATGAGTTTGAGTAGAAATTGTGAACTTCAATTCTAAGTTATGTGTATTAATTTGTGCACTACATTGACGTTGCTAGATTTTTGGGTGAATTGGAAGTAGGAGTTAGAAAGGAATTCAGCTTCAGGTATGTATGGCTAACTTTAACCTTTGTAAAATTGCCTTGTTTGGTGTCCGAATACTTGGTATGTGATATCTCCATGAATTAGTTGTGAAGTTAAACTCTTGTGAGCAGGATGTGTTTACTTGTGTGAACTATTTGTGAATTCATGTAAATATTGTGCCTTATGCATTGTTGGTTAAGACATCCGATATGATTGTGCAAGTAAATAGCAATAAACTAAGTTGTGATCTAAATGGTATAACAGGCTGTTGAAAAAGATGGAAATGGTATGGATAGTCACCTAAACTTTTTGTGAGTTGTGTTGTTGTTGTTATTGGGAATTGTGGTTGTTGTTCTTAAAACGTGATGTGGTTATCCTTGTAAATTATTATTGTTGTGGTATTGTCATGTGAATTGTGATTGCTCGGTGGGATTGGGTTGTGCGTCACAACACGAAGTAATAAGGTGTGGGTTGTGGCGATAAGGGTGGCCGAGGTAATTAGGGTGACCGAGGTAATAAGGGTGGAAAGTGATCGATATCAATGTTGAAATGAAATATGAGAACGTTGTGAAATTGAAAATGTGGAAATGATGATGGGAAAAGGAGAGTTTGTTAACTTGTTTGCCTTGATTGTTTTCCTTGTGTGTACTCAATTGTTGCTTCCTTCTATTGTTTATTACTTGTGTATGGCTTGAGGTTACTCAGGGTAAGGTTTGTTATACATACGAGTACAATTCAAATGTACTGACGTCCCTTTTGCCGGGGGCGCTACATTCGTGTTATGATTGTAGGTGGATCCGTAAAAGGTATTCCAGCCCACCAATCGTAGCTCCCCCTTCGTCTTCCATCAGCTTTTTGGTGAGCCCCACTCATCTCGGGGCCCTGCGTGGCTCAGGTTGCTTGTGTTCAGAATTCTATTTTGATTTTGTGTAAGGTATAGCCGGAGCCTTGTTAGCGGCAAATACTGTATTATCCTGTTGTACCTTTAGAGGCTTCATAGGCAGTAAGTGTGGGTTGCGAACTTATGTACATATGTATTTTGTATATTGGGTGATGAAAGTTGTAAACCTCATTAAGTGATTATGTGTGTTTTGTAAAAATGGTGTTTTAATTATAAGTGACTATTTCCTTTGATTAATGGATAATGAAAAATATGGGGTACGCGTGGGATAGGAAAGGCACCCAAGTCCGCTTGGCTGGGGCTACCCGGTCGGGCGCCGGTCATGTCCCTAGAATTTGGGGCGTGACAATTTGCTTTTTCAGCGGTTACGCTAATGAATGCAAAACAAATAGTGCAGATAAGCACATAATTTCCGCCCCGCGGGCACAACACTTAGTTATCAAGGAATGTCAGTGTATTAGGTCTATATTGCAAGAAATAGCAGAAAACAAAAGATAATAGCCGACAAATAATATAAAGCAAACACATCAAATAGTACGGGTATCGCTGCGGCGTGCAACCCACTCCACATATCGTTGCGGCGTGCAGCTAGATCCATTTATCATCGACGGCGCTCACTGGGGGTGTGCAGACTCCGGGAGGGGCCCCTTACGGCCCAAGCGCAATATCAAGCCATATCGTGGTATTAAGTCTAGGCCCTCGGCCTCATATCAGTATCAGTATAACTCTGCTGCGGCGTGCAACCCGATCCAAAAGCATCCTCACAATACAGGCCCTCGGCCTTACCCAGTCAAATCACATAAGCCACTAGGACAACAGTTAAACATGATGCTCAGCCCAAATATTATTAGAAATATCATTTCAAGTGTTAAAGCAAAATAAACTTGGCTGAGTCTTAAAAACAGTGAAAAATACATGACTGAGTTCAAGTATAAAATCAAAACATTGAGGAAATATCAACAATAATCCCTGAAGGGTTCAAATAGTTGGCACGAAGCCCAAATATGGCAATCAACCCAAATTATGATGATAACAAGTGAATTTCAGTCAAATACGCAGTAAATTCATCAATCGGAACGGACTAAGTCACAATCCCCAATGGTGATCTACCCCACGCTCGCTATCCGGTGTGCAAGTCACCTCACTATAGCACTATAGCACTATGATATGCAAATACGGGTTTCAAACCCTCAAAATATCATTTACAATCATTACTCACCTCGAACCGGCAATGTCTCTAGCTCGCTATGCCCTTGCCTCTCAAATCAGCCTCCTCGCATGTCGAATCTGACCAAAACCACAACGAATACATCACAATATACCCAAGGAACAATACCCAATCAAAAACAATCAAAAAATATTAGAAATCCCGAAATTGGCAAAACCCGAGCCCCGGGCTCACTTCTCGAAATTCAAAATTTTTTATATCAACGGGTTTCTTATCTCGCCACGAGTTCATACATACCAAAAGCTCTCAAATCCAACCTCAAATGGTCATTCAAATCCCTAAATTAAATTTCAAAATCTCAAGCCCTAGTTCATCAATTTTAGGCTTAATTTCCATGAATTTCTAGATGGATTTCACAATATAATCGAGTTTTAAGACCAAGATTCTTACCTCAAGTCATTTCCCCTTGAATCCCTCTTTAATTTCCTTAAAGAATCTCCAAAAACGAGCAGCTATGGGTGAAAATAAACCCACATTCGCGAACAAGATGATTTTATAAGCATTCTGCCCAGGCTAAATTTCCTTCTATGCGATCGCGGGAAAACCTTCGCGATCGTGAAGCACAAAAATTCTCAGCTCCAAAATTCCTCTTATGCAATAACATTTATTACCCTACGAATGCATTGCACATACTTACCACACTACGCGATCGCGAACACAGTGCTGCGTTCACACTGAACAAAGTCGACCCAAGATCCCAGGTCCATTAACTCTAGCAATCAACAATTTCTTTAACCTTATGCGATCGCAACATACCCTATGCAAGCACATTAAATAAATATGGACTGTCCCAAAAAGCTTCTACGCGATCGCAATTGCATCTATGCGATCGCAATGAACAAAATACCTGCAACTGAAGCGTGCAATTTCTGTTATCTTTTAAGGCACAAAATGGTCCGACTGACCATCCGAAACTCACCCGAGGCCCCTGTGACCTCCACCAAACATACCCATATAATCCATAACATCATTTAAACTTGTTACAATTATCAAAACACCTCAAACAACATCAAATTACTCAAAACTCATCGAATTCAAGCCTAAGTTTCCAAAAACTACCGAAATATACTTTCGATCAAAAACCCAACCAAACGATGTCCGAATAACCTGAAATTTCGTACACACACCCCAAATGACATAATGAAGCTACTGAAACTCTTGGAATTTCATTCCGACCTCTATATCAAAATCTCACCTATCGACCGAAATTCACCAAAATACTAACTTTGCCAATTCAAGCCAAATCATTCCACGGAACAAAATGCATTTCGCTTGCGCTCCTAAGTCATAAATCACCCAACGAAGCTAACTGAATCATAAAAATTCCGATCCGAGCTCATATATAAATAAGTCAACTCTTGGTCAAACCTTTCAAATCCAAAGCTTTCAACTGAGACTGTTCTTTCAAATTCATTCTAAATTTTCCTAAAACCAAAACCAATGATCTACATCAGTCATAATACATTACAGGGGCAAGTCGTGCCCGAAAAATGGCATTCAAAGTGCAAAAGCTCAAAATGACCGGTTGGGTCTTTACATTTTTCCACCGCTTTAGGGTGGCGGCGCCGGTCCCAATCCCTACCAAAATCACACCCCTTGACCACCACGACCCCCTCTTCCCTAATACATAATCTATTACCCTAGAATCTTAACAGAATTCCTCAAATCTTGAATCACAAGTTAAACCCTAAAATTCTAGTTTTTCCCTATTGAAGTCTTCGTTGAAGTTTTAGGTTCATTCTGAGGTTATTTATGTGTTTTTGATGAAAAACACATGCTTAATCTATGAATGAGCTAAGATTTTAGAGTTTGAAGATTCATCACTGCTTTCTGTTCGATGCTTTTCTTTAGGTATTTTTCTTTGTCTTTTGTTTTCTATCCCACGGTTATCTTCTGCTATTTTCTTCTTTCAGTCCATTTTATCGAAATCATCTTTGCATGTTTTTTCTCGGTTCAGTATGTGAATTGATTGTTGTTTTCCCCTTTTAGTTTATTTGGATTCGTCATTTAGTTTTGTTTAATTTGCCTTTTTGTTTAAGCTTTGGTTTATATTATGACCATTTGGTCCAAAGGTTTCAAGGTCCACTGGACCCTTTGACCGTCTAGTTGATTGCCCATTTTATTGTTTAAATTGGATTTTTGGGGCCAAAGGGAGTGGGAATTAGCCCAAGTTTCAAAGGGATTCACTGGGTCAACTTGACCCGTGTAATTTTTTGAAGGTAATTTTCAGAGTCTTAGAGGGTAATTGGGGAATTTGGTATGGGGAATCTTGTTGTAACTGCTTGGTGAAGCTTCTAGGAAGCTGGGGAAGCGGTTGTTTTGAAAGCTGAAAACTTAACTAAGGGTAGTTAAGCTAAAATGATAATTGGAGAAGGGCTGAAATGAAAATCTGATTTCTTTATTTTTGCCCTATTGCCTTGCCTATAAAGGCATCTCATTCTTGTATAGAAAGGCAGAGATTAAGAGATAAAATTCTGAGAAGAATCACAAATCGCTGTGTTCTACTGTTTCATTAAGCTTTCTTCAAGATTTTGTGATTTCCTTTTCTTCTGAAAACAAAGGTCTTTTATTCTAATATTTGAAATTTGTTTCGAAAGTTTTTCTGATACAAGCTTTGTTAAAGGTCACTGTTTCATTGAACTCTTTCTGTGATTTCTTCAGTTTCTAATTCCCGAAATAGTTTCTGATCTATCTGGGTTAAAATGATTTGAGTTGGGTGGTTTAAAAGCTTGGTTTGAAGTTTTGGTCGAGTTCTGTTGATTGTAGCACCTCATTTCTTGGCTTAAAGCTGGTTTTTCTTGGTTGTCTCTGCTGCTGACCACTGTTCTTGCTACTGTTCTGCTGCCGATTCCTCACTTTTTGTGTTATTTTCAAATTCCCGGTACCTTCTCAGCCTCTGAGTAGCGAGTGTTTGTTGAAACATGTAAATTGAAAGATTGGTTGAATATATGCTGCATTGAACTTAACTCCCTTTGATCCTTGTTGTTCCCAAATGCACACGCAAGTATACGTGGTCGACAAGTAATATAACGATAAGTTGAGTGTTGAACCCACAGAGACTTGTATAAACTACTCACTAAATCACTAAAATTGTTATTCAATCCAGCTAAAATCAAAGTCCAATAAGATGATTATATTATACTACAATTCTAAATAATAACTAAATTGTCAAGTAACGAATTGATTGTTGTGTATTCAGTAGAGACAAGTATTCCAGGGTTGTGATCGATTCACCATTCGTATTGTGTTCTAATTAATTCTCTCTTTCATGTAATTCACTCATGGTTTCTAATTAATCGATAAATGCTCTCATAGCCTTCTCCCGAAGTACTACTCACCTATTCTCAATAGATTAATGCCTATATTCCTATGAAATCAATCTATTAAGAATTCATTAAGATTACGATATTTAATTAAGCATTGTGACTAGGTATATTCCTATCCTAACCACAAATCCGCTCCCCCTAAGGGTTAAGATCATGCTCTCTTCAATTCTTCTCTAATCTAAACACGGCTTTCCCAAGCATAGCATAGAAAGTAAATAAAACCTAACCGCTGGCCAGAGAATTAAGCAATTAAACACAGAATTGAAGAAACAACCATATATTGGTGAATTATAATCAAGGTCAAGCTAATATCAAACAACAATATTCATGGATAAATCATAACTCCAGAACAATGGGTGTTTAGCCACTCATGATGTAATCAAACAATTGCATAATTGTTGAATCAATTGAAAATACTAGCAAAAGATGAAGAAAACTGAGAATTCTCCGCTTCCTCACGATCCCGTTGTGTGTTTTTACTCCAAAGTGGCGTATCCCCTTCAAAAATAGGTTTAGTCTTGTTTTTATACGTGTTCGGTAGGTCTAAGGCCGAAATAAATTTGTCCCGGGCAAAATAGGACACATTTCATGTCACCGACGCCCAGCCCGACTCCCCATTATTTGTGCACACTATTTTCAGTGCCACAGGTGGCGCCAGGCGCTGCCTATGGTGCCCGACTAGCCATTGTCCCAGTTTCGTTCGTTTTGGATCAAATCTTGCACATTTTTGCCCCCTTTTGTTTGAAATTTGGAAAAACATAAAACTTGAAAGTTGTAGCCCTTTGCGTTAGCATTTCAACCATATATTGTGGAGACCAAATGAAGTTCTGAGAAAAAAGTTATATCCATTTTACTAGAAAGTGCGCAATATGCCTACTCGATTCTTCGTTCGCTCTAACTATCATCCGTTGACCCCCAAAAACGATTCCGGCTTAATTCCTTGAGCTTTTACTCAGACTTCAAAGCTCTAAATCACTTGAATTCATTCCATAAAATCTATATAGCTTGGAATCACTCCTATAAGGCGTAAAACACACAGTTAGTGCAAGACACTAGCGATTAAAGCTCAAACTCAATCAAAGTGCAGTAAATTTGAGTGTAATAATTGACTAAAATACGTAATTATAGCCTATCATCAACACCCCACACTTAAACCTTGCTCATCCTCGAGCAATGGGACTATCTAATAAACCCCCCAACTACGTACAAGTATCAATTATAGAGGAGTACTTTAACTTTTACCCACACACTATATCATAGACTATGATCAATACCGGCACACAAGCATGAACACACAAAAATTCACATTATTCCCGTCTAAGCATGACCAAGTATAATATTTCACTTCAATAAATTGCAACAACCTATTTTTCACCACCCAACCTCAAAAGCCGACTTGTAGCCACTAAGCACCCTCAATTCATGCACTTACCTAACAAGAAAGTTTACAACATTACCAATCATTCATGAGATCATGTGCCATCACCAACAAACAAAAGAGTGACTATAGATAGTCCATACATTCAAATATACTTTTGAATATAGATTAAGGACATCGCACAATTGAACCAAATTCACTCACTCTCACAATCCCGTGGTCGTACCATAAGCTTGCCCGTAGTGTATATATCTACTAATTTAAGCTAGCCAAATCTAGGATCAATTAGGACTTTTAAGGTTGTAATGTAGGCTAAGGGACGGGTAGGATATATTTTGGAATAGTGGCTAACCCTCCTAAGCACTTTAATACACTACATTTACAATTCAAGCTCATATTCTTCTCAACCGATTCACTTGCCACATCGAACATAGCTCTCTTTTCAGTTACGCATTTCTCTATTTTTTACTAGCACAAATCAATAAGAATTGGAGGTGTTTTATGTTTCTACATATTTTCACTATCATTTTTTTCATTAAATTTTTTTTTCACACACTCCATACAATAAAGTTCATCGGCTAGTGACCTTTAATTTCAAATTTAGTGCACCAACGGGCCCTTCCATGGTTCCACTTGAAAGCTACTCCCCAATATCTAACCTTACTTCCTTTAGCGACTAAGTGCCTTAGGAGGTAAAGGTTCAATCAATATCAAATTAAGAACAAAATAGGGTATGGCTTGTAATGTGGGTGCCAAAGAAAGGTCTATAGTTTCAAAGGGGCTAGCAACGGAAAATTTTATTTTTATGTGACAAGCACATCCATGATCAAGCAAGAAAATGCCTATGTCATCTCCTAGATTAGCACAACTTACAATTTTGCTTCAATTAACACATGAGGCAAGTTCTAGACTACACAGAATAGCATAGAAAATCACAAATACTCACACACATGTTGCACATGACTCAATCAAGACAGTTCTGTTCAACTCTCAAGTCAAGCAAGCACACATAATTGAGAACTTTAAGCAACCTTGCACTATGTGGCATAAAATTCAAACAACTGAGAAAAGGCATCACAAAATAGGCTATTTACTTTACTTAGGCTTCACAATTCAAACCAAGTACATGGGAAAACAGAATGTATGTCATAGCCTAATGTGCCAACATCAATCATGTCAATGAGTATCTCAGAACGACTCGGTTTCTTCCTAAAATACTCCTAAAAAGAAATTAAAATGCCCGGTTCGAGCTACATATACAAATAGGAGCCAAACACACACGCAAGTATACGTGGTCGTCAAGTAATAAAGTGACAAAAAGTCGGATGTCAAACCCACGAGGACTCGTGATTAACTATTAACTAAATTAGACTATCCTAATTATCTATACAAGAATTAAACCTAGAAGTATTTGATTCTAAACTGATTAAAATAAATAAAAACAAATAATGAACTTTGAACAGAGGAAGAGCAGATTTTTATAATATCAATGAAATAAAAACGATCTAGGGTTATGGGCTATCTAACATTCATATTGTATTCTTAAATTGAATTGACTAACTAATTTATCTAGTTTATTGGTTGACAGAATTAATATTGCTCATAAGAATCTGTCGAGTTCTTACTCGCCTATTCAAGCTAACCTAACTCCTATATATCTATGGAATTAGAATCAACAAGAACACATTTATAGTTCCTGTAAATCAACCAAGCAAGGCAATTAGGTATATGTCTATCCTAACCGCGAATCTGTTCCCCGATGCCTAGGTTCAAGAACTTGCTCTATTCAATCCTACATGCAATCTAGAATTCCCACTTTCGAGTTCAATTCTAGATTCGTAGATAGTATTCAATTGGTGATCAAGAAATCAAATAATTAAGTGCAGGATTAAATAAATAAACCAATATGATAAACTAAGAAATCAAAATCAATATCCGAATAACAATAGTCATGAAAGAACCACAACCCTAGAACGTGAACTTTAGCTCCACATAGACATGGTAGCAAAACAATAAATCATACAAAGAAACATAAAAAGACTAAGTTGGTGGAAGAAAAGATGAAACTGGCCTCCACGGCGGCTCTGTGCTCTCCCTTGGTTTACTCTCAAAAATGTTCTCTCCCCTCCAAAATAGGTTTAGGTTGACTTTTATATAAGTTGGGGGGTGTTTAGGACCGAAATAACTATGTCCCAAATGAAATAGGACAAGTCCCGCCTCCAGCGTCCAGGGCAGCGCAAGGCGCTGGCCCTGGTACAGAAACCAGTGACTATGCCGCCTCTTTGTTAATGTATAGCTCCTTTATTCTTTATAATGCTGGTGTAACCAAATTTTCCTTTCCTTCAATTCTTTTAAATTGTTGCTCTATGTCATTTCTTTCCAATGTCTTCATCTGTAATGACCATCACCTAATCACTTGGTCTCATCACCCCTTAATGAATCACTCGAGCTCGTGTTTATACCAATGTTGTATACCACTGTTTGATTCCACCTTTTGTCATTTTTTGTTCCATATTTCACCTCTCGAGTACCTATATCATTTATTAATATTCAAATAAGTGTAACACTAATAATTAAGCTAAGTTGGGTAAAATCAATATAAAATATAACCAAAGAGCGGTAAAAATACGAGTAAAGTAGAATTAAAACATATACAAATATGTCCAACATCATCACCCCACACTTTAACGTTGCTCGTCCTCGATCAACCAACAATTTACTCTATTTTTACGCACTTAACATCTTAACAATTTTGGAGCACACTACACCAATGATCATGGTTAATATCAACAATTAAGCTCTAGCATATGCAATCACATACACTTCCCTTTACTTATGTCATTCTTCAAAAATATTTCAAATAAAGACAATATGCTCACAACAATCCAAGCCTCAAAAATCGATTCAATGTCACAATGCGGTCATGGCTTGAACACTCAACATCCTAGAGAAGTCTAATAATATTGTAACGACCTGACCGGTCGTTTTCAGTTCTAGCGCACTGTTCAGCAATCGGGGGCCATGAGCAGCTTTGTTTCAGGTATTATGACATGTAGGCATGGTCAGAATTGAATTTTGGAAAGTTCAGGGTTGATTTGGAAAGAAGATTCTCATTTCGGAAGCTTAAAGCCGAAAGAATGAACTAGGATTAGAATTTTGAGTAAACGATCTCGAAATCAGGATTTGAAGGTTCCAGTAAATTTATATGATGATTTTGGACTTGGGCGTATGCCCGGTTCGGGTTTTGGATAACCCGGGAGCGTTTTGACGCCTATTGTGGAAGTTAGCATTTTAGAAGAAATTTCATAAGTTTGGCTTGAAGTGTATTTCTATGTTATCAATGTCCGTTTGGGATTCTGAGACTGTGAATAGCTCCATATGGTGATTTAGGAGTTGGGGGCGCGATCGGAAGTGAATTCGGAGGTCCGTAGGTCATTTTGGAGTCATTTGGCTAAAGATAGAAATTTGAAGGTTTCGAGAAGTTTGACTGAAAGTTGACTTTTTGATATCAAGGTTGGAATCCGATTTTGGAAGGTGGAGTAGATCTGTAATGTCAAATATGACTTGTGCGCAAAATTTGAGGTCAATCGGACGTGATTTGATAGGTTTAAACGTCGGGAATAGAAGTTGGAAATTTCAAGGTTCATAAAGCTTGGATTGGAGGTTAATTAATTATTTTAGCATTGTTTAATGTGATTTGAGGCCTCGATCAAGTCCATAATGTATTTTGGGATTGGTTGGTATGATTGGTTGGGGTCCCGGGGGCTTTGGGTGGATTTCGGGTGGTTAACGGATTGAAGATGGGATTTTTGGGCAGCTAAAGTAATCTGTTTGCTGGTAGTTTTGCTTCTGCGATGGGTTGACCGCAGAAGCATCGTCGTAGAAGCGGAAAGGCAGCCACAGAAGCTGTTTTTGGTCAAATGCGGTTAAGGTTCCGCAAAAAGTGACACCCCATATTCATGTCATCATATAACCATGCAAAAGTGTCCTCATACTCTTTTAAGAAACGAATGTATTCTTCTTTCTCTATCAGTGACAAGTGAGTGTTGATGCCAATATCCTTGATTGTCACGACCCTAGTTCACCAATTGTGAACACATCATGACGGCACCTAGTCTTCGCGACCAGGTAAGCCTAAC
>MU748536.1:2685-18717 GCA_026770625.1 Nicotiana glauca
TAAGAGATCGAAGGGCTAAAAGAAGGGAAACAAATTTTTTTTTTAGAGAACTTAGGCCTTTATTGGACGAACAAATTAGAAATTATAAAATTACTCGAGATTTACTAATTGATTCTATAGACAAAATTATACTATTTGATTGGGAAGCTTTAGTAATTTTAGTAGATTCACTTAGTGAACCGTTAGGTTCAATTTTAACCGACATTTATCACGAGGTTTGGCCAAGTGAACCTTTTTGGGTTTATATTGTTAAATTTGAAGCTGAATGGGAGAACCGTATGTACAACTACCTTTAATTTTACAATTAATGAAAGTTTGTTATTTGTTGCCATATTATCTGTTATTTTACTCTATTTGTTTCTTAAGAGTATAACATAACTTACAAAACAAAATGGAATAACACTAAATTCTTCCTTTAAATAAGGCAAGTTTAAGAAGATACCCAATGTCTTAAAATATAAAAAACTTTAATAAATACATTACTTTCGCTCTTTACTTCATTATATATAATTCTCATGTATAGTAATACTTTATAATCTATTTCGCATAATTTAAAATCAAATATTTATAAAGAATATATTTTTATTTACATACTTCCAAATATTAATTCATCCAAAATATACTACCATTATAGTATACATTTTAAAATTAAAATATTAACTTAACTTAACTTCCTTTCGATAAGTAAAATTAAACATATATTTTATATTTTTCATACGAAGCAATGGATTCGCAAGTAACATAAAAGAATAATTTGTACATGATTTGATTTTTGTCCCATGGCGTATACAACTTCGAGTACAAAGTTTTGTAAGACTGTCTCATACAGAGCTTATTATGTATATATAAATTTGCCATGTTACATTATAAACACAGATATTATTTGGAATCACTATAATAGGTATTCAAATCCTTTATGCAATTTCTTACTGTACTTGAAGGTTGAACCATTATCTTCTGTTACTGTATTATTTTCTGTCGTACAAGCTACATTTCTCCCAATAATAATAACAATTTTCCTATCAATGTGGACGGCATGCACTTTATAATTCAATATTGGAATGAATATAGATACATATACAGTCTTACATAACAACATTTGCGAGGGACAGTAAAACTACTATATCATATTTCTCTCTTGCTTAGACCATTTTATTTTTTTGCTTTACTGCTCTTCGTTGATACTCTGTAAAAAAATACAGCTAATACATCAATTATCAAAATTAAATAGTTTATCTATCTGTCAAATTGATTCATTTCTTCGAAGAACATCAATAAGATAAACAATAAAATACTATTTAATATGACTTCATGCGTTATAAATTAGACTCAAAATTGTGATGTTTGACTTTTTCATTTTTGTTATACGTCTTGAAGATCACCATAACTCTGAACTAGCGTACGGGATTTTGGAAAATTTCTTCAAATACTACTGTCATGCATTTCTTTAATACTTAGCCACCAATATTATTCTCAACAAAATTCATCTACTTAAGTTTAATTTAACTTCTTTTGTATTCGCTCGGTAATTATAATTTGCAATATACATATTTTTAATATATATATATATATACACTCTTCTTTTCAAATTATTACTTACCGCGCATCGCGCGGGTACTATACTAGTATATTATTAAAAGAAAGGAAGTCTAGCCTAGAATTATGACAAGTGGCAGAGTAGGAGAATGCCATATGTTAGTTTTAGGACAAAATTTAGTTAATAAGTTAATAATTAGTTATTTATTTTTAATTTTAAATTAAAATATTTAAATATCTATTACGTAAAGAAGGAGTAGTTATTTACTCAATTCAAATAAGTAATTAATAACTAGGCAGTTACCATTAGAAGTAAAACTTCCCATGGTTGCATAAGAACCTAAAATTAAGGAACACATCCCACGAACTCCCATCCCTCAAAATGTGATCTGCATCCCCTCCTTTTCTTTTCCCTTAAATTTCTTATTAAATTAACTAAGTATCATTCTAAAAGATATTACATATTTTTTACATTAACTTTTTAATTTTAAAAATATATTTTAGTTATACTTTTAAAATTAAAGACAGTTACAACTTCTATTTACGTTTTAGGATTATCCAATATATCATCCAACCTAAACTCAAATTTAACCGTTAATGTTGTTATTTAAGTATCTTCGTTCCTCTAATGTCTATGAGAAAAGAAAGATGCCTGAAGATGCAAAAACATGCTTTTCACTTTTACACGTAAGTAATATTTGCTTATATATATTAAGTTGTTTATTTTATGTATTGAACTAGAAGTTTTAAAACTACGTGTAATTTTGCCTGTTGTTTGAGATGACGACACTTGATCTTCTGAATACTTTTGCCCAGTCCTTTGTTAATGCTTCGGTGTTTAAGTAGATTCAGGGTGAAATAAGTTGCAGTCTATTGGAACATATGAACTTTGATTTTGCAGTCTATAAATTTAGTATTTTTAATTTATGGCATTTGAATCATACTAGGATTGTTATCTCATTATTATACAATTCAAACTCTCAATTAGATTTTAAATATGGTATTATTTAAATTATAGATAACTAACTTAAAAAATAATCGTCAATAAATAGGAAAAATGCACAAAGCAGTAAATAGAAATAATGGCGATGTTATACTTTAAATTTTAAAATAAGATGAAGTAAATAATACAAATAAATATTATTGACTATTGATAAATGATCGTGAAATTTTATTGAAACAATATAATTCAATATGTTCAAATAAATTCGATCACAATTTAATATTCTTTGATACGATCCGCGCATCGCGCGAGTACGGATACTAGTATATTATTAAAAGGAGAGGAAAAAGTCATCTCCTTAAGCCAAGTGGCAACATAAAAAAAATGTCACATGGCATAGTTAGTTATTTAATTTACAATTAGTTATTGGTTATTATTTTTAAATTCAAATATATATAAAAATAAAAAATAATAAAATAAAATAAAAAAAACTACCATATATATATATATATATATATATATATATATATATTAATTAATTGGTTACTTTATTTGGATTAATAAATATAGATATCTTATAATTAAATATAAAAAAACGAAAAATAAATATATAAAAAAATAATTACACATTCAAATTGGGTGGGAGTAGTTTCAAGTTGGATTTTTTAAAATTATTTTAAAATAAAAAGCAAAAAAAATAGCTATAAAAAAATGAAAAAAGAGAAGAATTACCCATTCAAATCAGGAAGTAGTTTCAATTGGAGTTTTAAAATAATTTTAAAATTAAAAATGAAATTAAAAAATAATGAATTACCAATTCAAAGTTGGTATTATTTTCAAGTTGGAGTTTATAAATTATCTTAAAATAAAAAAGTAAAAAAAATTAGCTATAAAAAAGAAAGAAAGATAAAAAAAACTACCCATTCAAATTGGGTGGGAGTAGTTTCAAGTTGGAGTTTATAAATTATCTTAAAATAAAAAAGTAAAAAAAATTAGCTATAAAAAAGAAAGAAAGATAAAAAAAACTACCCATTCAAATTGGGTGGGAGTAGTTTCAAGTTGGAGTTTATAAATTATCTTAAAATAAAAAAGTAAAAAAAATTAGCTATAAAAAAGAAAGAAAGATAAAAAAAACTACCCATTCAAATCGGGTTTTCAAGTTGGAGTTTTAAAATAATTTAAAAATAAAAAATAAATTTAAAAAAATAATAAATTACCAATTCAAATTTGGGATTAGTTTCAAGTTGGAGTTTTAAAATTATTTTAAAATAAATAAAACGAAAATAAATACATAAAAACTTTAAGAGAAAAAAATTTAATAAAGTAATATGCTAATAAAACTTTCTATTAGCAATGTAATAATATTAAATATTAGATGATATAATTAAAAAAATACATAACAATAAAGTTATTTAATGCGCTTCCTGTATAAGTCCTGTTAGTTTGACAGAGATTTTGTTCATTAAAATTTAGATAATATTATTAACAATAATATAATAAAATTTAAAATAAAAAATATTTCAACAGTAATAAATCATAAATCTTCTCATATATGACAAAAAGAAAGCGAATATTAAATATTGGTTAATATAATAAAAAAGATATAGAATAAAAAAGTTATTCACTAATTATATTAGTACCTTTGATTTAATAGAGATTTCATTATTGAGTATATCGTATTGACAAGTAAGATTATAATTGAATTTTATTAAAGCAATACAATCTAATAGGATCAAACAAGCCCGATCATAATTTAATTTAATTAATATTTTTTAATATTGACCGCGCATCGCGCGGGTACGACTACTAGTATTACAAGAATGTGTGTACTTACTCTTTTTTCTTTTCCCAATTTTGTTTCGTTTAAAGAAGAATAATTAAAGAGTGTGAAATGGCATAGACAATTAAATAGAGTGATGGCGGTGGCAGAAAATCTGGGCATGTTCTCATTGTGTTATCGGTCCCATATTTTATTGTTTAGAAGTATAGATGCACATGACACTATATAATATGGTTAGTTAAATGATAAATCCCTAGTTTCCATACAAGATAAGAGATAATTAATTTTGAGATGATTTTATCTCATGTTTGGTTGAGATAAAATTACAGTATAAGTAATTTCGAAATTAGTTATCTCGATATTGTAATAATTTTTTTTATGCCTATGAAATGGTAGAATAACTAATCCTGAGATAATTAAAATTGAAATAACTTATTTCCAACCAAACAAACCCATAATAGTATAGCAGATAGTTTTAACACATGCTTCAGTACTAAATCTCAATATTGGAAACTAAAAAAAAAAAAAAAAAATATTGGAATTGACTTTATTAGAATAGCAGATGACTAAATCTTAAATTTTAAGGATGAGTTTGTTACGTTTTAATCTAAACGTTCACACTAGCAATTGAAAAGAGGTTCACCAAGGCTAATCTTCAAAGCAGCTTTTTTAGTCGATTACTATTTAATTAATATTTTTTAAGATGCATGTATAAGATAAAAATGACAAGCAAAAAAAAGGAGGAAGAGAATATATAAATTTAAATTTTGTTGACTTTATAATCGTTGCTATCTGATTGTTTTTTCACTACTCCTATAAAATATATCCATAGAATAAAAGATATAACTATGAGAATATTCAAAGAGAAAAAAATAGAATTATTTGTGTTATTTCTTAATTTTGATTTCTTTTTATCATATATAGTTTGGATAGAAGAATTTAGAACACATTAAGCATCTAGCGTACTGATTAGATTTACTGTTGAGAAAATTCTTAACGAATAGAATTACTACTAGTTACACAATATTAACTTTTGAATTATGGACTATTATCAAGAAGTGTGTTTAATTTTCCTTAAATTATGCGGGATCTTTAATACCCATGAACTTGAAAATTTAATAATCTTGACCCCTTGTATGCGGACAATCCATGGGAGTGTGACACCCGAACTATTCTTCCTTTATAATTTGATTAAGACAACAACTAATTTTTATTCTTGGGAGCAGGTAATTGAAGATTGGCTCGTATAGTCCTATTAGGGAGATCTTAAGTCAAATTTAGAAATTTGTTTAAATAGATAAAGGTCAGTACCATATACATCAAGATTGAAAGTGAGTTATGTATTTTTCTAGTCGTTATTATATTATTGGCACTTGGTCCAGTTGTTTCAGTTTAGTATGTACAAGAAAGCATTTCATATAGTTTTAGTTTTCTACAATCAATTTGTTTCGAATAAAATTTTCACAACATTTGCAAATAAGATCCCAAAGAAAAATAGAAAAGGAGAAAAAGTATTTTGGATGGTCCATCTTCTTATCATTAACAATTTATTTATTTTATAATAATAATAATACTTAGCATGATAATTACTAAGTTGAAAGTGACAGTTGGTCCAATGATTTGGACAGCTGCCCTCCCTAAGTGATAGAGAAACCCCAACAAGACAATATACACATGCTTACAACAACTATTAGTATGACTAGTGAGATTTAGCCCGGGCTAAGCCAGGACCCAATGGCTATTTAGTACATTTTTGTTAATATTATTTTTAAATATCATTCACCTCTGTACATGATTATAGAGAAAATGACTTGACTTATTATTGTATAAATAACTCATTATTCAAATGAAAGCCGATCATCTGTCGCTAACAAATTCCTACAAAAGAAAATAGTAGCAAGGTAGCTACTAAGGATATAGTAGCAAATCATTGATATCAAGGTACAAAGTCCGGAGAAATTCAAAAATAGCCAGATTTATCACTGGTCGTTGAAAAAATAGCCAAGTTTCAAAAGTCATCGAAATTTAGCCACTAAATCTGAGCGAAAATACTGTTCAAAATCCGGAAAAATACGCCCGCAAATTTTACGGGAGTTCCAGCATAAGTATGCTGGAACTCCTGCAAATTTTACGGGAGTTCAAGCATAATTATACTGGAACTCCAGTAAATTTTACGGGAGTTCCAGCAAGTATAATTGTCCAGTATAATATACTGGCGTTTGGAGCACTGTTGCTCCACTCTCCCGCAAATTTTACAGGAGTTAGCAAAGTATACCGGTCCAGCATAATATGCTGGAGTTCGTGCACAAATGCACCAGAACTCCCGTATATTATACTGGACCGGTCCCTGTTGCAGCAAAATAGTGGCTATTTTTCATTGACTTGGTAAACGCTGACTATTTTTCATTGACCAGTGTGAAAACTGGCTATACCATGATATTTTAACCACAAAGTCCTTAGAAAGTATGAATATTTTAGAAGCAACGAGTTTATTAATGGTGGCTGAAACAAAAGTAAAGTTATTATAATGCAGGTGAGCAGCAAAAGAAAAGTTTACTACATATTCTATATATCTACTTCTAAACATCACCAAGGTAAACACCAGGGTTACTCAGCTAATATATTTCTGAATATTGTGCCCAGTAACCACCCGGTGTATAATAATATACAACTACAGCAAAGCATTTCCAGAAACTAATGAAATTCTATCAGATTTACACCACTTTCTAAACATTCTGACCTGTACCAAAAGGACAACAGAAAAACAACTAAACTTATAAAAATTTGCTGACGGGTTTTGCTTTGTCTTCAAAACATTTAAGATTCCTCTCTTTAATTTCCATATTGTACACCAAATGCAAGAAGGCATAGTCTTTGTCACACTATTCTCTTCTCCTCAAGTTGTCCTTCTGTGAGTTTGGCGTCGTCCACTTTAGATTAAATAAGTTCAAAAACATGTCCCAAACTTGTGAAGCCATCTTATTGTGCAAAAACAAGTTGGTTGTTTCCTGCGATATACTCTTTGCATATGTAAGACCCATTGCATAAGTTGAAACGTCTTTTTAAATATATTATCTTGTGTTAAACAAGATTGGAGGGCTGCTAAGCATGTGAAATAGGCCACTATTCCTAAGAATTTACCACACACACTCTCTCTTTCGTTTGGGTCACCTTAATGTCCTAACACAAGCAAAACATGCTCCTTCGGGGGAGTAATCACACAATGTAGCATCATGATCAAGAGCTCATCTATCTACTGAAGCATGTAGGAAACAAATAGTATTTTCTGTATGTTATGCCAAATTTTAAGCAGCACAGCAACTAAGTTTATTAATGGCTATTAAGAAATCACTAACCTTGGAGAGGAGGTGCTAAGGACTTCAAAAGTTTTTCAAATTCAGCAGAGTCAATTTATATTGTAGAATTTTCTCCGTAATAATAGCTTCAGCAATATTTTTTGCATTCACCATGATGATAGCACTCTGAAGCTCCTTCGTTGTCCTTCATTACTGAAGGCATCCAATGGCTATACCGGCAATAGTCTCTCGAAGTTAGACAAATAGCATAAGTGCTCTAATAAAAATACCGATGGAAATAAAACATACAGTTGACAAAGACCTTATAGTAAGATATCACACACCACTTTTGAGTAGAGTAACAGCAAACATACAAATCATCTATAAAATTCACATTTGATTTATGATATAGAAATCTGAGTAGGATTGTACTTGTCACGACCCAAATCCCGAACCTGGTGGTGATGGCGCCTCTCTTGAAGACAAGTTCAGCCAATCAAACCAATTCATCCTTTTAAAATGATTATTTAATATAATTATGGTACAACATGGTTTAATAATACCAAATAGCGGAAGTATAGATAAAAATGCGGAAATCCAACCCAACACCGCCTTAACCAGGGTGTCAAGAGTCACGAGCATCTATAAGAATGTAATTCCTCATTTCAGGTCTAGAAATACACTGAACAGGAATAATGAATAACTCAGAAAGACAGTGGTGCTGCGAACGCTGGCAGTCACCTCGCTAAACCTTTACAACTCTGCCTCCACGCAGCCAATACCCGCTACCGAGTGAATAGATACCTGCAACTGCACACGAGGTGCAGGGAGTAAAGGGAGTACTCCAACTCAGTGAGTAATAAAAGTAAATAATAACTGAGCACCAAGAAATCACGTAAAACAACCAACATGCTGTATAAAAGCCGGGTACAATTTCTTAGAAAACAGTAAAATCTATGACATCTTTAGAAATACCTTGGCTCAGTTCAATTCTCTTTTGAAAATGGTCTTTTCAATAATTACGAAAACGATTTCAAAACAATTAGTGCTGATAAGCACAGAAAATTCGCCCCTTGGACACAAGTACCACAGTACAACAGGTAAAAGACAAGTAAATATGAAAGATGAGCACATAAAAGTTCGCTCCTCGGGCTCAGTATTAGTCACATAGTACGACATTAGCCCCTCGGGCTCACTCCCAAATCACATCAGCCTTTCGGGCTCACTCCCAACTCAAATCAGCCCTTCGGGCTCTCTCCCAACTCACATGGGTACCCGCGCTCACTGGGGGTTTACAGACTCCGGGAGGGGCCCCTTACGGCCCAAGCGCTATATAATCATAAGGCCTTAAAGCCTGTCACATCAACATAAGGCCTTAAAGCCTTCTCACATCATACTCGAGGTCTGAAAGCCTCCTCACATAACACTCGAGGCCTGGAAGCCTCCTCACATCACTCAACATATCCTCACAAATGGCCTTCGGCCTCAATCAGTCCAGAAATAATCATAAGCCCCTTGGGCATCAGTAAAACAATGGTGCCCAGCTCAAACAACATTAGAAATATCATTTAAATCTCAAGTTGAGTATAAATGTAGCTGAGTTCATGAAACAGTGTAATTCAATTGGACTGATTTCAAATAGTGAGGAAAGAGTGATAAAAATATCCAATAAGGATTCAAGTAATTGGCATTAAGCCCAAATATGGCAATCATCCCAAATCATCATAATATCAAATAAGTTTCATTCAAATACGCAGTAAAATCAACAACTAGGACGGACCAAGTTACAATCCCTAACGGTGCTCTACCCCACGCTCACTATCCAGCGTGCAAGTCACCTCAATATAGCACTACGATATGCAAATCCAGGGTCTCAAACCCTCAGGATATCATTTACAAATATTACTCACCTCGAGCTTGCCAAAATCCTAGCTCGCTATGCCCTTGCCTCGCAAATCGACCTCCTCGCGCGTCGAATCTGCTCAAAACCACAACGAATACATTACAATAGGCTAAGAGGACATAACCCAATCGAAAGACTCGAAAAATATCAAAATTCACGAAATTTGCAAAATCCGAGCCCCGGGCCCACGTCTCGAAAAATTATAAAATTAACATCACCGGCTTCCTTATCTCGCCACGAGTCTAACCATGTAAAAATCATTCAATTCCCATATTATTTCGACCCTCAAATCCTTGATTCTATCCAAGAGGATTTTGTACACTTACTCAACAAAATTCTCAGATTAAACACCAAAACTCGTGATAGATTCAAGTTATACAACCAAAAATTGAGTTAAGAACACTTACCCCGTTGTTCTTTACGAAAATCTGTCCAAAAATCGCCTTATCCGAGCTCCAAATTGTTAAAAATAGGAAATGGGAACGAAGTCCCATTTCCAGAACTTAACCTTTCTGTCCAGGCCAATTTTCGCTTCTACGGTCCCGCTTAGGCTTATGCGGCCAAATTCCCGCTTCTGTGGAACCTCAATAAAATGTCCAAAACTGCTTCTGCGGTAAAAGTCACGCGTATGTGGACCTGCTTAGGCGGATAAATTTCCGCTTCTGCGGAAATTGCTCAACCTCATCCATTTCGCACCTGCGATACCTGCCTCCGCTTCCGCGAAAATCCCCAAAATGATACACTTCTGTGGAACCGCTTTTGCGGTCCATTTCCGCAGAAGCGAAAATATCAGATACCAGATCCTTCAGTGGTCCTTAAACTCCAAATTTCATCCCGTTAGCCATCCGAAATCACCCCGAGGCCCTCGAGACCTCAACCAAAAGTGCCAACCCATCCTAAAACATTATTCGAACTTGTTCCAATCTTCAAAACACATCAAACAATGCTAAAAACCATTAAATCACATCGGATTCAAGCCTAAGTTCTTTTAAAACTTCCAAAACATATATTCGATCAAAAACCCGACCAAAACACCTCCGAATGACCTGAAATTTTAAACACACATCTAAAATTACCTAATGGAGCTACTGTAACTCTCGAAATTTTATTCCGACCCTCGGATCAAATTCTCACCTATCCACCGGAATTCGCCAAAATACTAACTTCGCCAATTCAAGTCTTATTCTACACCGGGCCTCCAAAATAAATTCTGATCACACTCCTAAGTCACAAATCATCCCCCAAAGCTAACCAAATCACCGGAAATCACATCCGAGCCCTATAACTCATAAGTCAAACTTCGATTGACTTTTCCAAAGCAAGCCTTCCTTAAAGAGACTAAGTGTCTCATTTTCTACCAAAACCAATCCAAATCAACTCTAACACACCAAATACCGATAATGAAACATGAAGAAGCATAAAAATGGAAAAAACGGGGCGGTAACTCATAAGACGACGGGTCGGGTCGGGTCGTCACAGTACTCAGTAAGTCAGATTATCATATAATTTCGACTGCCAAAGTAACTAATTTGCCTGCCAGACTTGTTTCGTTCATAGTAGCAATAAGATCTCAGAAGTATACATACTTAGCGAAAAGAACAAAAAGATAAGTATATGTAATGGTTGAATAAAATACTACGAATTAGGCGGGATGACTTCATTATTAGCTTTAAATAAAATGTATGATCGTCTCGATCGATATGATGCTATCGTCATATTTCTGTCCATCTACCTCAATCTAACCCTACTTCCATCTAAAATCCAACTGCAGTATATGTGCTCACGCTCAACTAATAGGCAAAGGTAATAAAATATTTATTGTCAACTTGATAACATTCTTTATAACTTTCAATTAACAAGGTATGCATTTTTTTCCCTTAGCCAGGATGTAGTTAGCCGATGTTCATGTTAGGTTTAAAATCTTTCACTTCAAATAGAAGTAAAGATAACATTTAATCACATGTCTTCTTTCTGGGAAAGAGAAGTGCATCAGAAAGAGATACAAGCTATATTTATTTAACTACTTCGGTTTTTCTTCAGTCATCAAAATTTGACACATGGTTCATTTTTCTTTTCACCAACTCAACCAATTCTCATCCTCAGATATATCAAGACATCTCTAGACATTACAATCACAACTAATGCTTAATGGAAGGCCCACATAAACAT
Source organism: Nicotiana glauca (assembly GCA_026770625.1). Lineage (NCBI taxonomy): Eukaryota > Viridiplantae > Streptophyta > Magnoliopsida > Solanales > Solanaceae > Nicotiana > Nicotiana glauca. The sequence continues at coordinate 14,313 of MU748536.1, forward strand.
TCTCAATTAAAACTCAATAAAATCATACACCAAAATAATGAAAAAGAACAACATATTTCTAAATAAAAATAGTCTGATTTAAATACTAATAACCATGAAGAATGTATTCTCCACTGCTTTGAGATTGTGAAGCTAGTGAATCGAACATCCATTCCAAGTCTTCCGGTTTCTTCTAATGAACACTCTACAAAGGAATATCAAATCCATTTTGAGTTTAAATTGATCAAAAATATTCAAGTGGGTAACCAGTTGTAGTGTTATAGAGAAACAGCCATCTCTTAGCTAAAGCAAATTGCCGGTTCATGGAATGATTAAGATTCAATAATTCTATGTGACGACCCAAAGGGTCATCACCTGTTTTCTTATCAATTCCGAGCTTTCGAGGCCTTGAAAATATTATTTACAGTCGCCTTAATTTGCGTGCGCAGTCCGGGCGCGTAGCCAGAAGCTCAAATATGAAATTCTGTGAAAATTTGCTAAGTTTTGATATTAAAATGAATAAATTTGACTTCGGTCAATATTTTGGGTAAACGGACCTGGACCCGTGATTTGACAGTCCTGGAAAGTCCGTAGGAAAATATGGAACTTGGGGGTATGCCCGAAATCGAATTCCGAGGTCCCAGGCCCGAGAAATGAATTTTTGAGTAAAATTATTTTCTGAAAATATTTAAGGAAAATGAAAATGAAAGTTGATTAGAAAGTGATGATATCGGGCTCGTAATTTGGTTCCGGCTCCCAGTACAGCTCTTATATATAGTTTAAGCACTTTTTGAAAGGTTTGGTTGAAAACGGACGTCGTTTGACGCGTTTCGGACTCAAAATAAAAAATTTGATGTTTTTATGAAATTTGAAAGAATTCTTAGATTTTAAAGCTTAATTCGTGGTATACGACATTATTTTGGCATTTTGATCGCACGGGTAAGTTCGTAGGATATTGTTGAGTTAGTGTTTGTGTTTGGTTAGGGGCCCCGAGGGCTCGGGAGTGTTTCGGAGGTGTCTCGGAGTGATTTCGAACTTAGGAAAAATTGCAGAAATAGTACCTCGTGAACAGTAGCCATGAATAGTACCCGTGAACAGTAGCCATGAATAGTACCCGTGAATAGTGCCCGTGAACAGTGACGTACACAGTGACGTGCACAGTGCCCGTGCACAGTGCCCGTGCACAGTGACGTGAACAGTTCCCATGAACAGTCCCCGTGAACAGTGCAGTGAACAGTCCGTGAACAGTCCCCGTGAACAGTGCAGTGAACAGTCTGTGAACAATGTCGGACAGAATTTTAAGTTCTGACCCATTTTTCATTTTTTTCCAAATGGGAGCTCGGGGAGAGGCAATTTTCGGGAGATTTTCAGAGAAAATAACGAGGTAAGAGTTTTTAACTTAATTTTGGTTAGATTATCCGAATTTATTACTAGTTTTGGCATTTAATTGGTGATTTTAGTGGGGAAAATCTTGAAAATTCTCTTGGTTTAATTTGAAAATTTGAGGGTCGAGTTAATGTCGGATTTTAGTAAAATTGGTATGGTTGGACTCGTGGTTGGATGTTATTTCATATTATATATTTTTTGTTGGGTTTCGAGACGTGGGTCCCACGGACGATTTTAGTGCAATTTCAAATTTTAAATGGAAAATATAGAATTTCATATGAAATTAATTCCTATAATTTTTATTGACTGAATCGAATTGTTTGTGACTAGATTTGAGAATTTCGGGCACTAATTCGCGAGTCAAAGGCTTGTTGGAATTTTGAATTGGTTGCAAAGCGAGGTAAGTGTTTGGTCTAACCTTAGCTTGAGGGAATAGGAGTTGAGTCTTATTTGCTACTTGCTAATTGTCGAGTACGACATATAGGCATGGTGATGAGTATCTATACGTTGGTATCAAGCATACCCGTGAGTCTTATATTTGATTAATGTGACTCTGTTTCGTATTGTATATGCTCTAAATGATAATTTCTATTGAGAAATATAATTTATGGAGGTATTATTAAATTGTCGAACATTATAGAGCATTATCACAAATTGAGAATTGAGTTGTGAAGTAAACGTGAAAGAGGAAAGGAGAGAGAGAATCATGATATTGTTTTCCCTTGCCGGAATTTAATTATTGTACTATTGGTCCCTTGCCGGGATATTATTGTTTTGATATTGTTTTCCCTTGCCGGGATTTGATTGTTGTATTATTGTTCCCTTGTCGGGATATTATTATTTTCATATTATTTTTTCTTGCCGGGATTTAATTGTTGTACTATTGTTTCCTTGCTGGGATATTATTGTTTTGATATTGTTTTCCCTTGCCACGATTTGATTGTTGTACTATTGTTCCCTTGCTGGGGTTTCATTGTGATTTCGTTTATTTACTTACCCTATTTACCTTGTGATTGTTGTTTGGGTGAGGAAGAGCGTAAAGCACGAAGGGTGATGCCGTGCATTATTTTGGTGAGAGAGTGTTCAAGCATGAAAGGTGATGCCGTGCACATTTATATTATTCATATGGTGAGGAAAGAGTGTTAAAGCACGAAGGGTGTACATTTATATTATTCATATGGTGAGGAAAGAGTGTTAAAGCACGAAGGGTGATGCCGTGCCGCACGATGTACAATTTTGTGCCGATTATATTGATTTCATGGTGAGGATGAGAGTAAAAGCACGAAGGGTGATACCGTGCAGTTTATATTGATTCTTATGGTGAGGACGAGAGTAAAAGCACGAAGGGTGATGCCGTGCACTTGTCCTTGATTTTCCTGATTCTAATTGAGTTATGTTGTCCTTTACGTTCACTTTCTGTTTGCCGTGTTACTTGTTATTATCAATTCAAGTGTATTAACTGTTTAGATCTCTTTACTGTTGTGATCCTTTGTGTTGGAATCCATAATGTTTACAATACTTCACCTTATTATTTTTATATGTTCAATACTTCAAATTTCAACAATTGTTACATTTTTAACTCAATTGATTTCTCAGCTAAATTTTCCTTAAACCGTTTGAGGTTGTACTTTACTTAGAAAGGAATTTCTTCTATGTTTTGATTTATTGATATCTCATATTAAAGGTTATAATTCATTCGATATTGTACTTTAATTGAAAAGGGTATTTTCTTTATCAAATGATTTCTAAATATAACTTCATCTTTTCTAGTTGATTTCCTAAATGGGTTGAAAGTTGTACTCTACTTTATATTAAGTAAATGAGACTCTTTGAGCATTCTTAATTGTATTGGGTTATGGACCCTATGAATTGAGTAACATGAGAATGTTGTTGCGAAATGTGAGACAGAAACATGTGGGCACAAGGTGCCGGAAAAAATATGATGATTTTATTAATGACAGATTATGATATAGGCACGAGGTGCCGGAAAAAATATTATGGTTTCATTTAATGGCGCGTGAGTTGTCCATACGGTTGTAATATAAATATGGCCACGAGATGCCGTAAAAATATGAAAGTGGGCTGAGGCCTATATTATTGTGATTATGAAATAAGGCGTCACAAGGTGACCTGTACTCGAAAGAATTATATTCGAAAGATACTTATTTGAAAGATATTTATTTGAAGGAAATATATATTCATTGAAAAACATATTATCTCAGAGATTATTACTTGAAGAATTTAAAGGCGAAAGACTTATATTTGAAGAACTTGATTAATTGATTGTACTTGTATTTATTATTTATTGAGAAATATTTATGTTGTTCTTGTTTTCTGCTATTTATATCACGGGTTGATCATTGTTGCCACCATTATATTTGCTTCCTATTATTTTTGTAGGCTATATTGCACAGATTTATTTGGTAGTCTGGTTCTAGCCTCGTCACTACTTCGTCGAGGTTAGGCTAGGCACTTACCAGCACATGAGGTCGGTTGTGCTGATACTACACTTTTGTACATTTTTTGTGTACAGATCCAGGTATTTGATCGATAGTAGCTGTTCGTTGTAGTGGAGACTCGAGGTAAAACTGCTGCAGTCTTCGCGGTCCTCGGAGTCACCTTCAATTATACTTATTTTCATTTGTTCCTTTTGTTCGGAACAATGATGTATTTATTTTATATAACTACTCTTAGAAAAGCTTATGACTTGTACTACCGGTTTTGGGAATGGTAAATTATTTAGAGAAATTTCATTTTAAGTTAATAAATATCAATGTTATTTCTGTTAATGTTAGGCTTACCTAGTTTAGAGACCACGAAACCCAACAGAGGGATTTTTGGGTCGTGACAAGTTGGTATCAGAGCTCTAGGTTCATAGGTGCCACAAGTCATAAGAGAGTTTAGTAGAGTCTTGCGGATTGGTACGAAGACGTCTGTACTTATCTTCGAGATGCTACAGAACTAGGAAAAAAAATTCCCACTTCATTCATTCTTTATCGTGCGACATTTATTCAGCTTGAAATATATATCGTATGTTCTT
>MU748543.1:4991-15125 GCA_026770625.1 Nicotiana glauca
ATTACAAGAAGAATCTTTGCGTAGGCATTTTATCGAATACTTATCTATTAATACGGATAATTATACAATCAGAACATAATTTAACTCAATGATATTACTTTATAAATTAGGAAAAAGCCCAATACACACTTTCTAGCAAGGAAACTAAAACGCACGAAAAAAACAACTCGAAACTAAACAATATCAAGAAACAACTAAGAGCATACTAGTATCTATAATTGACAAAACCAAGAAAGCTAATAATATTTCACATAATGTACTGCCATATAAGAGCATTTCAGATTTTAGAATTGAATTAAACAAAGAAGGAAAGTTACTGACCTTTTTGAGGGCAGTGAACTAGGGGCGTTGTCGATCGACTATCACACTTCGACCTCAAACTCGCTACCCCATCTGAGCAAAAGAAAGCACCTCAGTTTTGAAATTGCAAACTAAATAGAGGAAGAGTTGGTAGAGCTATGGTTTTACAAAATTAGCTAGTTTCAGAGAAGGAGAGGGGCGGCTCCCAGCTTAGTTTTCAAAGGTGAAGGCAGCGGCTGAACCCCTCAATTTTTGGTAAAGGGGGCGGCTCCAAAACCTCATGTTTTGGGGTAAAAGGGAGGCTGAAAACCCCCTTAATTTGAGGTGAAAGTAGACGGCTCTCAGCTTGTCCGAAAATCTCTTCAAAGGTCAGTATTTATAGGCTGATTTCTAGGGTTCTTGATTTGGGCGGGATTTCGAAATTGAATGAAGGATTTTGAACGTTTGAAACTTGAACGTTGATGTTGCAGAAAATTAATTAAGGTGCAGAGCTTTTTGTTAAAAATGGTAATAGCAAGTTCTGCCATCGCTGAGCAAGGATGGAATTTTGTGAAGAAGAAGAAAGAGAGGAGAAGAAGTGGCGTTTAGGAGAGAGAGAATAGGAAAAAATATTATGATAGGAGAAATTCTAATCTAATGGTTAGAGGAACCTATGGCTGAAATTAAGTTGCAAAATAAACATAATAAAAGGAAAGTAAATAAATGCTGATATTTTGGAGTTATCTAGAAGATTTGATCCTAACCGTTTATTTAAAATCATTGGCTCAGATGTAGCCACATGGACATAGGAGTGGGGATATGTGTGAGGGTGTGCTAGGCGTGTGTTGTGTTTTAGACTGTTGGAGCCTATGTGGTGCTGGCATGGAATCTACGTGGAGATGACGTGGAAGAAAAAATAGAGCAGGTGGGTTGGTGGGTCTGGGCCTCCAATTTGGGTTGTTTTTAGTAGAAAATAGTGGGCTACTAATTAGGCCGCATTTCCTTTCTTCTTTCCAAATTCTTTGGGCTTCTAATAATCAACAATTATATTAATTATTAACAAAATACATAAGTAACTATCTTATTTATTATACCTATTTATAATTACTAATATTAAATAAAATACTAATCGTAAGATGACGCAAGATTTATTAAAATAATTTTGTAATATTTAAAAGCTTTTTTGCAAAAAAAATAAAATATTCTCGCTTAGTGAGATAAAAGAAATAAAAATACTTTTCATAAAAAGTAACAATAAATACTATTAAGGTATGAATGATAAAGACGATAATAATAGAATTACTACTACTTCTAAAAAATAATAATAACAATAATAATAATACTAATTTGGCTTATTTTAGGATAACAATGGTAAAATAATTATTCTTACATTTTGAGTAATATTAGAAGCTCAAGAAAGTAATTTGGAAGAAAGGAGAGACAAAATTGGGTGTCAACAATATTCCTAAATTGTAAAATAAAATTCATGCGAAGTATAAATAGATAGCATTTAGGAATTTGTTAAAAAGTTTACCTATATTTTCATCCTTTTTTTTAACATGCATGGACTAATTTATAGAATTTTCTCTTTATTTTATATTTAATTTTACAATAGATTGAATTTTGATTGCTATTAGGAAAATTATTGATACGGGCAAATTATTTATTATACCTTTTTTATTTTTCTCATTTTCTTATTATTGAATGTCATGATGCTTGATATTGCTTCTTACTCTTATTTCAAATATAATGTTTATTTTTATATAATAAGGATGAGAATGAGTATTGTTCAAAGTTGGAGAATATTTTTTGATTTTCACAGCAAACTTGGAGATGTATATGATTTTTATCCATTATCCTTATTTAAATTAGTTGGATATAGGCCTTCATCCGAATCTGAATCGGTTAAGTTGCTACATATATATATGGAAGGTTCATGTTTCTAAAGTGTACCAAACCCCAAGCTCCTTCTCTCTCACGCTTCTTTGCAAAACTCTTATCGCGGCTATCTTCCACTTCAAATTCACACGCCGGAAGGAATTTCTTTCAGCTTATTTTATCAAGTATGTATCTTTTTATTTGTTTCCTGTAATATGTAATTAAGTATTCTTTTCGTCCTATTTTATGTAATACACTTTAATTTAGAATGGAATTTAAGAAAGAAATTTTTGAAAGTTGTAGTCTCATAGATACTTGTATGGCTATATAAAAGGTATCATATTTTTCTGGAACGGATTAAAAGATCAAGTGCATCACATAAACGGGAATGAAGAGAGTACTTTTTTTTGCATTATTATTATTATTACTATGATTATTATTACTATAATTATTATGTTACAACCCATGTTTTTGTACCTGAAAGTACGTCGTGAGTCAATTGATGTAAGCTCAAAAAGGATAAAATCCTTCTACAAGGACAAGAAAGGTTTGCCGAAGTGTTAAGCAAGTTAAGATGAATATGAGACTTTTTAATCATGATTTAAATGAGTTTAAAGCCATGATATGACTATATATGATGTTTGTATATGAAGTATAAAGTTTGAGAAAAATCGAATTTAAGTTGCGGAAAAACTAACTAAGGATTTGCCTTGTTATGGAGCTTTTTGAGAAATACACCTTGTGAGCATATATGGTATTTTTGGGGCATATTATATATAAAATTGAAGGTCTTGGAATGTAGTTTCCAACGCTCTTAACCGTTTGCTCATACGACGCCCGGATAAAAAGTTATAAGCATTGGAAGACGGGCTAATTATAGGGTGCCAAATGGTACCTTTTGACTTTTCAACAAAATGGAGATTTATCTCCTTTATCTCGTCTCTTTCTGCATATTTCCAGAGAGCACAACCAAATAAGACCCCTAACATCACCCTTAAGCTCTCTACAAGGGTTTCAAACTATACTAACATCCGGGGCACGAAATCAAGAAGCAATAACACTAGAACGATCCCCACAGCGTAAGTATTGCTATATTGCCTCTCTTTTTATTTATAGTTTGAGTTTTGGAAGGTATTTAATAGTAAAGGAAATTCTTAATTTATGGTTTTAAGCTCTTAAATATCAAGGAATGTTGATTAATTGATTTCATAATATTTAGAACTCACGGGACGGTGATCGGAAGCCGTGAGTTTTGAGTTATTTGATTTGTAATGGACTGTTTTGTGAGTTGTTTCGTGCAGCTTTTGTGCTGTATATTTTGCTGCTATTTAATGGAGTTTTTGGAGGATAAATGGTGTGGAGAAACACCACATAATGGTAAAATGATGGATTAGTCATTCTTTATAATATTTTCTGGGTGTTGGACATTACTATAATCGTCGTTTTTGGTATGAATTGATTGAGATGTGTTAGGCTGTTGTAAGCTAAATATAACATGGATTTCGACTTGCATCTACTGTAGGAGGTAATTATATTGTGTTCCTACAGGTGCTTAAGATTATATTGACATCGGTTAAGTTAAATGGATGAACTAGACATGAACTAGTGAATAAAGTTGCTAATTAAGAATAATTGGAGTTGTGGATCATTTTTTTTGTTATGGATATATGGTATAAGGCTGGAATTATTGATGAATGACTTCATTATCATGTTAATGAAACTAGCAAGTTAAATTAAAAAGTCTATACGGGATGATATGGGGTATACAAATTCCAATTGGAGCTTGTCGCTCGTCGTAAAATAGTTATGACTTGTTATTGTTTTATGGTATCTTATTATTGATAATTATGTATTGCTGGATTTCTCTGGTAATTGTTGTTGGTATATGGTATTGGAGGATGCTCTTGTTACAGGGAAGATGCTGCCCGAATTTATATAAATGAGCTACAAGTATGTTGCAGACTTAGCCTTTATTCAATATTGATTTGAAATCTCCTTATGCAATGGTAGATTGAATTGAGTTGTTTGAAGAGTTTCTTGGGAGGTATTAAGGACTCAACGTGGTTAAGGTATGTTAAGGCACTTCCCTCTTCTTTGGGTATGATCTAAAGTGAAATGAATACGCTATTTCATAACGGATCTACTCCTAGAAACTAAGGTTGCCCATGTTGTTCTTTCTTTATAAAGTTATTTTAAGCAAGTATGTATGATGCTTAAATCCTATAGAAGCTCATATTGATGGTATGCTATCAATATTGTTAATCGAAGGTGCAACGACCTTACGTCACTCCAAAAGGTTTAGAAAGTGATTCCATGAGTCTAGCATGCATTATATATAGTATCTATTTTACTTTACCGAGCCGTGCTATAGTAGGCCGGGTACGACACCTATTGTGCAACCACTGATCAGTTGGATTTACCGAGCTCCACGCGGCCGGGTACGGTTCTACCGAGCCTTATGATGACCGAGTATATTTTTACCGAGTCTTCTTTGAGGCCGGGTACGATATGATGATGCCTACAGAGGCGTATGTTTTTAAAAGTTTATGTATATATATGTATTATGCATTTCATGTCAGTAGCCCCCAGAGGCACGCAGATGTTACAGGTTTGTATCTCCTTTATCTCTCTTTATATTACTGTTCTTGTTTATGTTTTTCTGCCTTACATACTCGGTACTTTATTTGTACTGATGTCCCTTTTGCCTGGGGACGCTGCGTTTCATGCCCACAGGTCCCAATTGATAGGTTGACATTCCTCCTAGTAGGCTATCAGCTCAGCGGAGGTGTTGGTGCATTCCACTAGCTCCGTAGTTGCCTATTTGGTCAGTATGCTTTGGATATGTATTGATTGATATGGCGAGTCCCTGTCCCAACCTTTATGATTTTTTGTTCTCTTGGAAGCTTGTAGACAGATGTAAGGTTTATGGATATATGTATGGCCTTGTTGGCCTATGTGTTGAGTTTACACATGGTCAAGTCGGCCTTATAGGCCCGTATGTCACATGTATAAGTTTTTATATCATGTTGGGTCGTCATATATTGAATATTCCCTTATGTTTTATTCTTGTTATCTCATGACGGGTTTCAGGCTCATTTACTCAAGATAGTATAATAAGAAAGATATGTTATGTTGGTACTTGGTTGAGTAAGGCACCGGATGCCCGTCACGGCCCTTCGGTTTGAGTCGTGATATATTATTACTATTATTTTGTAATATGGTTGTTCTATAATGTATTGCATTGTATTGTATGTAATATATTATTTTTATAAATATAACGTTTGAACAGATTACATGTTTTTGTTGTTTTATCAGCAATATAAAAGATTATCTTACAATATTACATTATAAAAGGAAGGGTAATACGTAAAATAAGATTATTAATATAAGGGCAATATGAGAAAAAAAATAAGGTAACCATGTAGGGCTGGCTCTAGCGTTTATAGATATTTATAAAATTAATATTTAGTACTTTTCATACAAAAGTAGAGTTCTTCAAAAAGAAGTTTTTCAAGATTATAATTGATAAAATTTTATCTGAGATTAACAATGTCTCAAGATAGATTAAATTAGTTGGCTGTATTATCAATTGAAAAAGAATTGTTAGAGAAAATCGATTATAAAAAAATTATTAATAACTTTGCATCTCGAAAAGATAGAAAAATAGACTTCAAATAAAAATATAGTATATATCATAACTTTCTTTTAAAAATTTAGACCTCACATTAAACTTTGGCGTTGCCACACGTGTTTGAGCCGCCCATGTAACCATGCAATTACACCGAATTCGATACATTAAATAAAATTTAAGTAACAACTAACTAAAACAAACATTAACACAATACAATAGGAAACACCCATCCAAACAAGCTGAGTTGTTTATATTCAAATTCAAATGCCCTAAACATTTTCGAGAAATTCCTAGGAACTATAAGAAAATAACCCCGGAATCGTTTTTAAGATCCTTTATTTGCCTGAAGTAAAACAACTGAATTATAGAAGCATATTTTTGGGCATTTCTTCAATTATCTTTTCAAAAAGGCTATGGCATAAATGCTTGTGTTTTTTCCTAATGGAATTTGCTGCAACTTGCAGATCATAAGATGGAAGAGATTGTAGAGGACAAGAACAAGGTTCCAACATCTGTCGCAACAAATAAGAGTACCACCGGTATCGTTTATCCGCCTCCAGATGTTAAGCACATTGTTGACAACTGACAAGACTGCACAGTTGGTAGGGAAGAATGGTTCGGAATTTGAGAAGACGATTATTCTAAACAATGCTGGGACTGGGAGGTTTGATTTCTTGAATGGTTCGGATCCTTACCATGCCTGCTGTCACGGGGCGTTTTTGGTCAGTCCAAAGTTACACCCGCACGACAGTCTTCCCCAAATACTTAGCCAAATTTCAGTAAGTTTGGCCTTAACGAATTTTTGGCAGCAATTCAATAAGAACAACAGCAAATACGGGAAAATCCCAACTTTTACATTAATTTCAAAAAACATACAAAGGACCCCTCACTTTGCTATGAACACAAGTCATTCACATGACACTTTTGACAAACAACACAAGTCAGTCTTAGCCAACACTAAGACCTGCCCAAGCTAGCCTTAGTCCCTTATGAAACACTTTGAAACCCACACGTTTCACTCTTGTTTCCCATTTAGAATTTCATATGAAATTCACCACATCAATCTGACTAAGTCCAAAGGCCCTATTTATAATATATAGGCAGCCCTTAGGACTTGACAATACATGGACTGTTACAACCCATGTCTTTGTACCTGAAAGTACGTCGTGAGTCAATTGATGTAAGCTAAAAAGGGATGAAATCCTTCTACAAGGACAAGAATGGTTTGCCGAAGTGTTACGCAAGTTAAGATGAATATGAGACTTGTTAATCATAATTTAAATGATTTTAAAGCCATGATATGACTACATATGATGTTTGGATATGAATATAAAGTTTGAGAAAAATCGGATTTAAGTTGCGGAAAAACTGACTAAGGATTTCCCTTGTAATTGAGCTTTTTGAGAAATAAACTTTGCGAGCTATATATGGTCTTTTTGGGACACATTATATATCAAATTGAAGGTCTTAGAATTTAGTTTCCAAAGCTCTTAACCGTTTGCTCATACGACACCCGGATAAAAAGTGATAAGCGTTGGAAGACGAGCCAATTATAGGGTGCCAAATGGTACCTTTTGACTTTTCAACAAAATGGAGATTATCTCCTTTATCTCGCCTCTTTCTGCATATTTCCAGAGAGGACGACCAAATAAGACCCGTAACATCACCCTTAAGCTCTCTACAGGGGTTTCAAACAATACTAACATTCGGGGCACGAAATCAAGAAGCAATAACACTAGAACGATCCCCACAGCGTAAGTATTGCTATATTGCCTCTCTTTTTCTTTATAGTTTGAGTTTTGGAAGGTATTAAAATAGTAAAGAAAATTTTTAATTTCTGGTTTTAAGCTCTTAAATATCGAGGAAGGTTGATTAATTGATTTCATAATATTTAGAACTCACGGGACGGTGATCGGAAGCCGTGAGTTTTGAGTTATTTGATTTGTAATGGACTGTTTTGTGAGCTGTTTCGTGTAGCTTTTGTGCTGTATACTTTTCTGCTATTTAATGGAGTTTTTGGAGGATAAATGGTGTGTAGAAACACCACATAATGGTGAAATGATGGATTAGTCATTCTTTATAATATTTTCGGGGTGTTGGACATTACTATAGTCGTCGTTTTTGGTATGAATTGATTGGGGTATGTTGGGCTGTTGTAAGCTAAATATAACATGGATTTCGACTTGCATCTACTGTAGGAGGTAATTATATTGTGCTCCTACAGGTGCTTAAGGTTATATTGACATCGGTTGAGTTAAATGGATGAACTAGACATGAACTAGTGAATAAAGTTGCTAATTAAGAATAATTGGAGTTGTGGATCATTTTATTTGTTATGGATATATGGTATAAGGCTGGAATTATTGATGAGTGACTTCTTTATCATGTTAATGATACTATTAAGTTAAAGTAAAAAGTCTATAAGGGATGATATGGGATATACAAATTCCAATTGGAGCTTGTCGCTCGTCGTAAAATAGTTATGACTTGTTGTTATTTTATGGTGTCTTGTTATTGATAATTATGTATTGCTGGATTTCTCTGATAATTGTTGTTGGTATATGGTATTGGAGGAGGCTCTTGTTATAGGGGAGATGCTGCTCGAATTTATATAAATGAGCTACAAGTATGTTGCAGACTTAGCCTTTATTCAATATTGATTTTGAATCTCCTTCTGCAATGGTAGATTGAATTGAGTTGTTTGAAGAGTTGCTTGGGAGGTATTAAGGACTCAACGTGGTTAAGGTTTGTTAAGGCACTTACCTCTTCTTTTGGCATGATCTAAAGTGAAATGAATAAACTATTTCATAACGGATCTACTCCTAGAAACTAAGGTTTTGCCCATGTTGTTCTTTCCTTATAAAGTTATTTTAAGAAAGTATGTATGATCCTTGAATCCTATAGAAGCTCATATTGATGGTATGCTTCCCATAATGTTAATTGAACGTGCAACGACCTTAAGTCACTCCAAAACGTTTAGAACGTGATTCCATGAGTCTAGCATGCATTATATATAGTATCTATTTTACTCTACCGAGCAGCGCTATAGTAGGCCGGGTAAGACACCTATTGTGCAACCACTGATCAATTGGATTTACCGAGCTAAAATGGCCAGGTACGATTCTACCGAGCCTTATGATAACCAGGTACGTTTTTACCGAGTCCTCTTTGAGGCCGGGTACGATATGATGGTGATGATGATGCCTACAGAGGCGTATGTTTTTTAAAAGTTTATGTATATATATGTATTATGCATTTCATGTCAGTAGCCCCCAGAGGCACGCAAATGTTCCAGGTTGTATCTCATCTATCTCTCTTTATATTACTGTTCTTGTTTATGCTTTTCTGCCTTACATACTCGGTACTTTATTTGTACTGACGTCCCTTTTGCCTGGAGATGCTGTGTTTCATGCCCGCACGTCCCAATTGATAGGTTGACATTCCTCCTAGTAGGCTATCAGCTCAGCGGAGGTGTTGGTGCACTCCACTTGCTCCGGGGTTGCCTATTTGGTCAGNCAGATATATGTCAGGTTTATGCATACTTGTATGGACTTGTTGGCCTATGTGTTGAGTTTACACATGGTCATGTCGGCCTTATAGGCCCGTACGTCACATGTATAAGTTTGTATATCATGTTGGGTCGTCATATGTAGAGTATTCCCTTATGTTCTTCTTGTTATCTCATGACGGGGTTTCTAGATATTTTACTCATGCTAGTATGATAAGGAAGATATGTTACGTTGGTACTCGGTTAAGTAAGGCACCGGGTGCCCGTCGCGGCCCTTTGGTTTGGGTCGTGACAGAAGTGGTATCAGAGCAGTTCTGTCCTAGGGAGTCTACAAGTCGTGTCTAGTAGAGTCTTGTTTATGAGTGTGTTGTGAACCACACTTATAAGCAGGAGGCTACAGGGCATTTAGGATTGTCACTCTTTCTTCTTACTCTAGATTGTGTTGTAGAGCTCAATTGTAAGAATTCAAACTTCTAAATTCTATTGTGTTTGTAATACAGTGATACCTAGATACAGTGCAAGTAAGACAAGCAAGATGACGAAGGGTACGCGGTACGTAGTTAATAAAGATTATCAGTATTTACAAATCAGGCAGAGAAATGTAAGTATTGGTGTTACTTTTAATATTAACGGTGATATATATAATTGACCACACCCATCTCAGTTGTGCCCTATGGGAGATAACAAATATATTTTAAGAGAAGAATGTGATATCAAGATTCAGTTCGGGTTAGAGTAACCCAAAATTATGAATGGATTGTTATCATTAACTAATGTTTCCGAATGATAGTGCAAATGTGGTAATATATCTTCTTGTGAGATACCCAGATGGTGAACT
>MU748543.1:16539-33059 GCA_026770625.1 Nicotiana glauca
GAAGAATGTTAGGCATTCCGAAGAGCCAGTGAGATAAAGCAAGGGGAGCTAAAAGAGAAAGAACTTTTTGTTGAAGTTTTCAGAATAAAGTGAAAGACAAAAAAATATTATCTGGAGAATAAGAAGAGAGTAAATGAAGAATCATGAGTAAGATGTGATATTTGTGTGATAATAGTAAATCAAAATATGACACGATGACAGAGTCTATAGTCAAGTGAAGGAAAATACAAGAGGTGACAGGCCTTGAGGGAATAAAAGAGTATAAGCCATAAAGTCATATCCTTATTTCGAGAAATGAGTTGGTGACTTCAGCGTGATTACCAAGAGGAAAGGTTAGACCCCAGAGTAGTAGAAATTAGTATGGACTGGTGAACAAGATAAACTGAACATGAATTAGGGGTTGAAAGATTTTATAATAGTTAGTGTCATGGGAATTTCAGAGGTAACATTCCGACAATAATAGAATGGACAACAAAAGAATAACATTTAAGGTTCATTTAGGAAGATGCTTCTCTAAAGCAAGCAAGTGGACCAGAGTTAAGCTTAAGGAACTAAGTGTGCCAGTTACACTAAGTGTCACCCTTATGCGTAATAAATTCGATTATCCCCGGTATAGAGGGGTTACCGCAAGGCGAGTAAGATGTTAGAGAAGATATGAAAAAATGGCAAGATGAAGAGGTAACTATGGAATAGTAAAGGAGGAATGAGGTAAAAGGGTGAAAGGAATGAGATAGAATCTATTCAGATCCTATAGATATAATATGACTCCAGAACATTATGCAAGCATGACGCCGGAGGGAAGCGGTAAGGGTTGTGCACCCGATGATGTTGATAAATAAGTGGAAATGAACACTTGATATATAAAGAGCCAGTGCGAGAGGTAACTTAAGACAAAGTAATTAACTAAAGGGAGATTACACGGAATATAGATATGAGAATGGACCAACGAGTGGTTTGTAGTTGATTCAGAAAGAGCCAAGTTATGGCTATACGAGAGGTTATAAGCAAATCAGCAGATCATGCAAGATAAATGCAGTGAATCCTAATCTAGTAAATTCAGTCTCGCAGATATGATGTCATAACCTTGAGAAATATTCAGATAGGAGTTGGGTTACTAAGGTACCGTATAAGTGTTACGAAAATAATGGAGAGTGCCATTAAGGAGACAATCAAAATCTAAGTTTAGAAGTAGCCCTACAAGCAAGGTCATGAAATATGTAACTAAGGATGTTTGAAGGTGAGTAAGAACATCGAAAATTCCTTCAGGTATACAGTATAACAAGATCGTAACTTTACAAGATCCAGAAGATCTCCTTAAGTACTACAAAGAAAGACTAGCTGAGGAAATAAGGAAGAAGACTTCAACCTAAGCATAACGATATAAAGAAGAAATGATCTTGTAACAACAGTCTCACTACAATATGGTATACACTCCATAAGAAAGTGGCACCTATCGTGACTAATGAACGGGAAGTCAAAAGTGATATTTGAGATCATATGAGTTATAGGAAATTCAAGTATTGGTGGGCAATAAGATAAGCCAAGTATCCATGCAACAAGTGGCATAACGACCAGGAAAAATGATTGCTTAGATTTAAAAAACGCTGAGAAGACACGAAAGGAATTATTCAATCAATGATCCAGAGTTAATTACATTGTGAATGTACTTAAAACTTCAGAGTTATATCCATGCAACATATATGTTGACATTCATACAGTTGTAAAAGACTCTAGTATAAGTTAAAAGAAAGAATTAAGTCCACGTCACCTATAAAGGATTGAATTGTTTGAAGATTATATCATGGATACTACATAGAGTCCATGAAAGGCTAATGTAATAGTTAATACCCTAAGCTGAAGATTGGAAGATAGCCTAAGATTAATTGAAGTTTGATAAGGAAGAGAAAGCTCGAAAGTTACATCACGAGTCCGATTGTTAGACCTAGATGATTATAGAAATCATGAATCAAAAAATAGAAGGAGCACTTTTAATAGCAGAGGTATAAGAGAGATAGTACAACAATCATATTCTATAAAAGCTCTACGATAAAGCAATTAAAAGAGTACCAGCCTCATAAGACGTTAATATAAAGCTCCTACCAGATTATGTATGCATCAGGATTGCAAGTATTATAGTAGATCTTTAAGGTATGGATGTATAAGGGAGGTTATGAAATCGATAGAAGATACGATATGAGATTTAAAGGTAAGTATGGTAAAATGTGAGTGAGAAGGTGACAATAATAGGCAAGGTCTCAAGATTAAACCCGTCAAAACAAGAGAGTTGATGCTTTCCATGAGCTATAGAAAGCTCGGTACACTCTAAATGAACTCAGAGGAGCCTAAGAACAGGAGCAATTAGAAGAGATGGAATACTGCCCTGGTAGTAGAATAAGGGTGTAATTGTGATAGTTAAGAGAATGATGTTTGGACCTTCGATTGAGTAATGATCTAAAGAAATGGGATTTAATGGATGGAACGGTATTAGAATACCCCCATAAGATGAATACGTTGGGATGTTATGAAAATGCAGTTATTGAAGTATAGTATCGTCCCTAGGTGCATCAAGAAAATCACTTCAGATGTTCCCCGATGAGACGCAAGCCTTAGTGACAATGTATTTCATCCGAAGCGATGGTTGGAGTTAGTGAAAGACTATGATGTTTATATTTTATACCATACAGGGAAGGCGCATGTAGTAGTCAACGCCTTCAGTGATAGATCTATGGATAGCCTATCATATTTACAGCCAAAGAAGAGTAAGATTGCTTGTGAGATTCATCAGTTAGCTAATATGGGAATTCGATTAGTAGATTCAGGTGGTACCAGAGTTACTACTCAGGATATGACAACCTCCTCTTTAGTAACTGAAGTGAAGGAATGCCAGTATGAAGATCATGTGCTAGATCATTAAAGAGATACAACCCCCCAAAAGGAGAAGATATTATTTGAGATTACAGAAGATGGAGTCCTCAGATATCGAGGTCGATTATATGTTCCTAATGTGGCAGGGTTGCGCTGGCAGGTTATGGGACAAGCAATGAGAAAGTAACCTAGAGTTGTGTAGCACACCTCGGTAATAATATCAAGTCTATAAAATGACATATAGCAATAGTCGTGCATTCAGCAAAGTACCAAGCGAAGAGCTTAAGTATACCTATATATGCCCAGAGGGATGTCTTGTCATAGTTCTGTATGTATATTCACAAAGTGAAGCCAGGAGATTGGCAAAAAAAAAAAATGGAGATAAAATGAGAGAAGATTCGCTCATAAAAGGACATAGTCATCTAGGATACATCATACAAGGTAGTCGAAGTCACGAGATCGAAAGAAATCCGGCCATAATTCGCGAGGTGAGGATAGGATTAAAGGGGGGAATGCCTTGGTTTTTAAATTTATTCACAGAACAATTGCCTATATGACAAAGGACAATATTAAAGTATTCATAAGAGCCACATGGTATGAGGATGAGAAGCGCATCGGTCAACATTCGAGGACGAATGTTCCAAAGGGGAAAATAATGTTACAACCCATGTCTTTGTACCTGAAAGTACGTCGTGAGTCAATTGATGTAAGCTAAAAAGGGATGAAATCCTTCTACAAGGACAAGAATGGTTTGCCGAAGTGTTACGCAAGTTAAGATGAATATGAGACTTGTTAATCATAATTTAAATGATTTTAAAGCCATGATATGACTACATATGATGTTTGGATATGAAGTATAAAGTTTGAGAAAAATCGGATTTAAGTTGCGGAAAAACTGACTAAGGATTTTCCTTGTAATTGAGCTTTTTGAGAAATAAACTTTGCGAGCTATATATGGTCTTTTTGGGACACATTATATATCAAATTGAAGGTCTTGGAATTTAGTTTCCAACGCTCTTAACCGTTTTCTCATACGACACCCAGATAAAAAGTGATAAGCGTTGGAAGACGAGCCAATTATAGGGTGCCAAGTGGTACCTTTTGACTTTTCAACAAAATGGAGATTATCTCTTTTATCTCGTCTCTTTCTGCATATTTCCAGAGAGGACGACCAAATAAGACCCGTAACATCACCCTTAAGCTCTCTACAAGGGTTTCAAACAATACTAACATTCGGGGCACGAAATCAAGAAGCAATAACACTAGAACGATCCCCACAGCGTAAGTATTGCTATATTGCCTCTCTTTTTCTTTATAGTTTGAGTTTTGGAAGGTATTTAATAGTAAATGAAATTCTTAATTTATGGTTTTAAGATCTTAAATATCAAGGAAGGTTGATTAATTGATTTCATAATATTTAGAACTCACGGGACGGTGATCGGAAGCCGTGAGTTTTGAGTTATTTGATTTGTAATTGACTGTTTTGTGAGCTGTTTCGTGTAGCTTTTGTGCTGTATACTTTTCTGCTATTTAATGGATTTTTTGGAGGATAATGGTGTGGATAAACACCACATAATGATGAAATAAAGGATTAGTCATTCTTTATAATATTTTCGGGGTGTTGGACATTACTATGGTCGTCGTTTTTGGTATGAATTGATTGGGGTATGTTGGGCTGTTGTAAGATAAATATAACATGGATTTCGACTTGTATATACTGTAGGAGGTAATTATATTGTTCGCCTATAGGTGCTTAAGGTTATATTGACATCGGTTGAGTTAAATGGATGAACTAGACATGAACTAGTGAATAAAGTTGCTAATTAAGAATAATTGGAGTTGTGGATCATTTTCTTTGTTTTGGATATATGGTATAAGGCTGAAATTATTGATGAATGACTTCATTATCATGTTAATGATACTATTAAGTTAAAGTAAAAAGTCTATAAGGGATGATATGGGATATACAAATTCCAATTGGAGCTTGTCGCTCGTCGTAAAATAGTTATGACTTGTTGTTGTTTTATAGTGTCTTGTTATTGATAATTATGTATTGCTGGATTTCTCTGGTAATTCTTATTGGTGTATGGTATTGGAGGAGGCTCTTGTTACAGGGGATATGCTACTCGAGTTTATATAAATGAGCTACAAGTATGTTGCAGACTTAGCCTTTATTCAATATTGATTTTGAATCTCCTTATGCAATGGTAGATAATTGAGTTGTTTGAAGATTTGCTTGGGAGGTATTAAGGACTCAACGTGGTTAAGGTATATTAAGGCACTTCCCTCTTCTTTTGGAATGATCTAAAGTGAAATGAATACGCTATTTCATAACGGATCTACTCCTAGAAACTAAGATTGCCCATGTTGTTCTTTCCTTATAAAGTTATTTTAAGCAAGTATGTATGATCCTTGAATCCTATAGAAGCTCATATTGATGGTATGCTTCCCATAATGTTAATCGAAGGTGCAACGACCTTAAGTCACTCCAAAAGGTTTAGAACGTGATTCTATGAGTCTAGCATGCATTATATATAGTATCTATTTTACTCTACCGAGCCGCGCTATAGTAGGCCGGGTACGACACCTATTGTGCAGTCACTGATCAGTTGGATTTATCGAGCTAAAATGGACGGGTACGATTCTACCGAGACTTATGATAACCGGGTACGTTTTTACCGAGTCCTCTTTGAGGCCGGGTACGATATGATGATGATGATGCCTGTAACATTCCTTAAATCTATAAAAGTTTCAAGACATGCCAAATATAGAATTTAATTTTTATAATCTTAAATTATACTTCTATTACAGATTTAAACCCTTGTGATTAATTTTGATTTACTTTTCTATTTATAAATAACTGGACATACAATTAGGGGAAATATTAATAATTTTAAATATTATTAATTATTAAAAAGCGGGTAATATTAATTATTAGTAAAGTCAAAAAAAAAAAAAAATTAACCTAAAGCCCAAAGTGGGCTGTTGTGAGAAAAGGCCCAAGACCTTAGACCCAAGAAGCACTTTCAAAAATCAAAAGGCTTAAAGCCTTCCAGCAAAACAAAACCACAAAACATGAGTTTTGTTTAGTCACGCTTAGCAGAGGCAAAGAAAAAGGCTTAAAGCCTATAACAAACAGAGGCAACGTTACTTCTCGTGCTTCTCCCATCGAAGTAGTCACGCAGGAACTTATTTAGGCCACGACTGAGGTAAGTCTTTTTTTTTTACAAAATTGTAAGGTATAAAATTATAATACACTAGAATCTAACACCCTAATGGGGTGAATTCATCGGAAAGTTTTACAAAACCTCAAGAACACCCATCAAGTACGAGTTAGGTTTTTGGTGTTACAAGATAAAATTTTCACTTTTATTGGATTGTTATAACGGGCTAAAGTTGCTAGAGGTAGTAAAGAATTATTAGAACAAGACATCACCCCAAAACTTAGAAATTTAGAAGTTGAACCTAAAGTTCTTAGAGTTGTGAAAAGATTAAATACCTTAGAAAAGTTGGATACTTATTGTAACTTATTGTTGTAGTATTCGGTCATTGAGTTGATTACAAGGATTGGAACTTACATTATTGCTTGAAAGGAGAAATTGAGTGAGTTTATATAACCCTTTACTAAAGTGGTTTAACTCACAAAGGCACACACACAAAGTGTTTGATGAATTACATAAAAGAGTTAATATATACTTAATTGGAGTAGTAAGTACCTATTAGCTTAGAATTATTTTCTAGCTAAAGTTTAGATGATTATTTGGATATATGTGCATAAATTTTAGATTTTTATATTATTCTTTGTACTTAATTGGAGTAGTAATTACCTATTAGTTTAGAATTATTTTCTAGATAAACTTTAGATGAGTATTTGGATATATATGCATAAATTTCAGATTTTTATGTTATTCTTTGTACTTAATTGGAGTAGTAAGTACCTATTAGTTTAGACTTATTTTCTATCTAAAGTTTAGATGATTATTTGGTTTTATGTGCATAAATTTCAGATTTTTATGTTATTCATATATGCCATTTTCATGATGAAAATTCATGAAGGATCAAGAACTTTTATAAATACTTTTGAATATTTATTTAATTCTTATGTCATGCCTTACATTTAAGGATACCCGTATGAGTATGTATAAAAGATTTAAACTTGAAAAGTAACAAGAAGAAGTTTTAGAAAGAAAAGATTTTTGGGAGTATCCTTTATTCTGAGAAGGGGTCATCGTCTAGGCCGAGGGTCCTGACCAAGGCGTTGACTTTCTGAAACTACTTGTGCCAAAGTAGGGAGCATACGAGCCGAGGGTCTCGTTGCTGAGAATTTACTTAGCCATGCTAAGGTATGATACATGAGCGCTGAGAACCATGAAGCGAGTGGCACCTCGTGGATTGGGCCTATTCGATCAGGTTGGGATCGAACCCGTGCCGATCACACGGTGACTGAGACAGAATTAAGACAGGATAGTTGGAACTCCCAAAGTATAAAGTAAAGTATTTTTTTATAAGAAATTAAAAGAAAAGAATTTCTTTTAGAGTATTCATAAACTGCTATTATGCAATTATTTAGAATTATTCTTATAAGTTTTAGGTTTTACATGCATTTAGAACCTTTGCTCATAATGTATATGTTATTAAACTTTTGCCACTGTTTTTGAGACTCACTGAGTACAATGGATGGTACTGACGTTCTCTTTTGTGAACCTACGTTGGTCTGTAGTACAACGTAGGAACCGGATTTGCAGGCGAGCAGGCTACGAGTTAGGACTTCCTTCTCTTCCAGTACTATTGTGAGCTCCGCTTTTGTTTGTGGAGTATTCCCGAGAATCATCCTTATTTAGTTATTTCTTTGTTTGCTTAGAAAACTGTCTAGGAAATCTCATGTCCTGAGTAGTGCGTCAGTTTATCTGTAGAGGCTTCATAGACATAGTCATTGGGTTGAGATTCAGATGTTATTTTATAATAACTTAGCAGTAATTCAGTAGTTACTGCGAATAAAGTTTTGGAGTTGATTTATTTATATATTTGAATTAATCAAGAGTATTTGGTTAGAGAATTGCTTTGTTGCATATAAAGTTTGGAGTTATAATAGGTTTGATAAGCATAGATGGTTCGCTCAGTCATGTTTAGTGATCGAGTGCCGGTCTCGGCTTGTTCAGAAAGTGGGTCGTGACAAACTTGGTATTAGAGCCACAAGTTTATGGAGTCCTAGGGGTCTATGAAGCCGTGTTAGTAGAGTCTTGTTTATGTGTATGAAGCGCACCATACTTATAAACAGGAGGCTACAAGCATTTAGGAAAAATCTCATTTTTTGTCATACTTTAGATCGTGCAGTAGATCCTACCTCTAAGTAATTATCTAATGTATTCGTTTCTCCAAAACTCGTAGAAATGGCTTGTACTCACAACTCTGACACCGACACTCAGGATGCTGCTCAAGAAACTATTGCTACTATTATGGCTCAAGGCAGAACTAAAAAGGCTTCAACTCAGAAAAGGAAGGGTAAATCTACAAATGGGGTTCAAGTACCCCGGGTTAAACATGAAGAAGGGGTGGAGCATGATGATCCAGTAACTCAGGATCAAGTACCTCCCCCAACAACAGCTCCGACTCATACAACCATATCCCCAGAGGTGGGTCAGATGTTTAATGCAGTCAACAGTGCTATGGAGATGTTTAAAGCCTTTATGGCCAACCAGAACGGAGAAGAGATGAGATTCCACCTCAATCAAATAGACAGAACAATTCTGAGTCCTCAAGAGTAAATGAATTTTTAAAGTTGAGTCTTCCAGTGTTCCATGGTTCTATAGTTGACGAAGATCCGACGTTGTGGCTGGAGGGTGTCAAGAAAGCCCTCCGAGTGATGAAAACATTTGATGATGAAGTTGTGGAGCTGGCTGCTTACCAGCTTAGAGATGTGGCCGACACTTGGTTCGAGATGTGGGAAAATGAAAGAGATGAAGATGATGGTCCGCCTACTTGGGAAGAATTTGAAGAGGCCTTCATGGATAACTTTATACCAGAAGAGGATAGAGAAGCTAAGGCTACATAGTTCGAACAACTCAAGCAAGGGAATAAAAGTGTGCAAGAGTACTATATGGAATTCATAAGGTTGGCTAAGCATGCTCCTCACATGGTTAAGACAGAATGAGCAAAGATTCACAGGTTTGTTGGCCGTTTAGCTTACCACATTAAGGATACAACATCAGCTGCAGCAGTAGGGATGACAGTCTTCTCCTCTGTTGTGGGGTTTGCCAAGCACTTAGAAAAAGACAGAAAACAAAGGAGAGAAGAAAAAGAGCATAACAAGAAAGCTCGGACAACGGGTAGGTTTAATGGTACATCCAGTGGAGGTGGAAGGGATTCCTTTAATAAGGAGTCATTAGCACCAGCTCAGTCCGGTCATCAGTCAGGTGGTGGGTCTTCCTTCAGACGTACTCAGGGAAATGAAAATCAGTCTCGCCAGGATAAAAAATTTAGGACATCATCCTCACATAGCCAGAGTCATGCCGAGAAACATTCACACCAACAAGGTATTTGTGGAACATGTAAGCGGCAACATTTAGGTCAGTGCAAGCTCGGGTTTCATGGTTGCTACCATTGTGGAGACACTAGTCATATAAAGGCCAACTGCCCAAAGTTGCAACGTAATTTTAGTGGTGGATCAACTCGTCCTTCTAGTTCCTCAGCTACTGCAGTAGCACCATCTCAGGCTCGTGGTTCTCATAATCAGACCGGGCATGGGGCAGGCAAAGGTGCAGACCGAGTTACTCAGGGAGAGGGACAACCCTGTTTGTTTGCTACACTTGATCGTCAGAGTGCAGAGGAATCTGCAGAAGTTATTAAAGGTATATTTTTAGTTTGCTCACATAATGCTTATTCCATAATGGATCCAGGTTCAACGTTTTCATATGTGACTCCATACTTTGCAATTAACCTCGGACTAGAACCTGAACAACTTAGTGATCCGTTCCTAGTATCTACTCCAGTTGGCGAGTCAGTGAAAGTCACCAGAATCTATAGAGGTGGTATAGTTTCAGTCCAAGGTCGCAACACCAAAGCCGATCTTATAGAGTTAGAAATGGTGGATTTTGATGTGATCATGGGTATGGATTGGTTGTCTTCCTGCTATGCCATGTTAGATTGTCATGCCAAGATAGTCAGGTTCCAATTTCCAAATGAAGAATTCTTGGAGTGGAAGGGTAGGTTAGCATCGCTTGTAGGTAAGTTTATTTCTTACCTAAAGGCACAACAGATGACCGGTAAGGGGTGTCTCGCCTATTTGGCTCACATTATTAATCTAGAATCAGAACCACCAGCTCTTCAGTCAGTGCCAGTTGTTAGAGAATTTCCAGAAGTTTTCCCAGATGATCTTCCCGGACTTCCTCCTGAAAGAATCATAGACTTCGGCATTGATCTCATGCCAGGAACTCAGCCCATATCTATACCTCCTTATAGGATGGCTCCAGCAGAACTTAATGAGTTGAGAGAACAGTTGAAAGACCTTATTGAAAAGGGCTTCATCAAGCCGAGTGTTTCACCGTGGGGTGCCTCGGTCCTGTTTGTCAAGAAGAAATATGGGTCTCTCAGAATGTGCGTCGACTATCGGCAGTTGAATAATGTTACAATTAAGAACAAGTACCCACTGCCAAGAATTGATAATTTATTTGATCAACTTCAGGGTGCAAAGTACTTTTCAAAAATAGACTTGAGGTCGGGATACCATCAGTTGAGAATCAGAAAAGAGGATATATATAAAGCAGCCTTTAGAACTCGCTACGGGCACTATGAATTTCTAGTGATGTCCTTCGGGTTGACAAATGCTCCAGCTGCATTCATGGACCTCATGAACAGAGTTTTCAAGACATTCCTGGATACCTTTATTATTGTGTTTATAGACGATATTTTGGTGTACTCTAAAAGCAAGGAATATCATGAAGAACACCTCAGAATAGCCTTGCAGACCTTGAAAGAGAATGAGCTTTATGCCAAGTTTTCAAAATGTAAGTTCTGGTTGCAGTCAATGGCATTCTTAGGACACGTGATATCTAGAGAAGGAATAAAAGTAGACCCTCAAAAGACAAAAGCAATCAAGAACTGGCCTAGGCCGACAACGCCAACTGAAATCAGAAGTTTCTTGGGGTTAGCTGGCTACTATAGAAGGTTTGTGGAGGGGGTTTCCTCACTTGCAGCTCCATTAACTAAGTTGACTCAGAAAGCAGTTAAGTTCCAATGGTCAGACGCTTGTGAGTAGAGTTTTCAAGAGTTAAAGAAGAGGTTGACCACTGCACCTGTGTTAACCTTGCCGACAGGTTCGGGTGGGTTCACAGTGTATTGTGATGCCTCCAGAGTAGGCCTTGCTTGTGTTCTTATGCAAAATGGAAAAGTTATTGCTTATGCTTCCAGGCAGTTAAAGAATCATGAAAAGAACTACCCCACACATGAGTTGGAGCTTGCAGCAGTGGTGTTTACATTAAAAATATGGTGACACTACCTTTATGGTGAGCATTCTGAAGTGTTTACAGATCACAAAAGCCTCCAGTACATTTGCAAGCAAAAAGAACTAAATTTGAGACAGAGAAGGTGGCTCGAGCTATTGAAAGATTATGACATCAATATCCTCTATCACCCGGGCAAAGCTAATGTGGTAGCAGATGCACTTAGTAGGAAGTTAATGGGTGTCTTGGCCCATCTTGCAGTACAAAGGAGATCTTTGGGTCGAGAAATTCAAAAACTAGAAAATGATGGAATTAGATTGGATGAGACCGAAGAAGGAGATATAACTGCTTATGCCATAGCGCAATCCTCCCTTGTTGCGTATGTTAAGGCTAAGCAAGATGAGTATCCGTACTTAGTGAACTTAAAAGAAGGAGTCAGAAGCAAAGAAATCACTGCATTCACTCTAGGAAGTGACGGAGTTTGAAGTTGAATGATAGGTTATGTGTGCATGATGTAGATGGTCTTAGGAAGGCCATAATGGAGGAAGATCGCAGTTCGAGGTACTCTATCTACCCAGGTGCTACCAAAATGTATCTAGATTTGAAAGAGTTGTATTGGTGGAAAGGCATGAAGAAACAAGTAGTAGATCATGTGGCTAAATGTTTAAATTGCCAGCAAGTCAAGGCCGAGCATCAGAGGCCTGGTGGCCTAGCTCAAGGCATAGAAATACCACAGTGGAAGTGGAAGATGATTAATATGGATTTCGTAGTAGGTCTACCTCGCAAATACCGTAAACATGATTCAATTTGGGTTATTATAGACCGACCGACAAAGTTCGCGCATTTCTTACCGTAAAGACGACAGATTCCGTAGAGTAGTATGTGCAGTTGTACATCAAAGAAATAGTCTGATTGTATGGTACTCCAGTTTCAATCATATCTGACAGAGGCCCTCAGTTCACGGCGCATTTTTGGCAGGCATTTAAGAAAAGATTAGGTACCAAGGTCAATTTAAGCACCGCTTTTCATCCACAGACTGATGGCCAGGTAGAAAGGATCATTCAGACTCTCGCAGATATGCTGCATGATGTATTATAGATTTTGAAGGTAATTGGGATGATCACTTGCCACTTATAGAATTTGCTTACAATAGCAGCTATCAGGCCAGCATTGGTATGGCTCCGTATGAAGCGTTGTATGGGCGAAGATGTAGGTCTCCACTGGGTTGGTTTGAACCAGCAGAGGTGCCATTGATTGGTCCAGAGTTTGTTTGTGAGGCCTTGGAGAAAGTTCAGCTAATTAGAGAAAGACTTAAAGCAGCTCAGAGTCGTCAAAAGTCTTATTCTGACAAGAGGCATCGTGATTTAGAGTTCATGGTTGGTGATAAGGTATTTTTGAAAGTTTCACCAATGAAAGGAGTTATGAGGTTTGGTAAGAAAGGGAAACTTAGCCCTAGATTTATCGGACCTTATGAAATTCTAGAAAAGAAAGAAAATGTGGCTTATAAGCTAGCGCTACCCGTTGAGTTGTCCTCTGTTCATCCTGTCTTTCATGTGTCTATGCTCAGAAAGTACATTCATGATGAGTCGCATATAATACATGCCGATACTATAGAAATTAAAGAAGGATTGACTTATGAAGAGATACCTATAGAAATTTTCGATAAGCAAGTAAGAAAGTTGAGAACAAAAGATATAGCATCGGTAAAAGTTTTGTGGAGTAATCGTGATTCAAAAGAAGCTACGTGGGAGGTCGAGGAAGATATGAGGAAGAAGTATCCTTATTTATTTGAGTAACAAGGTATGTGAACCTATGTTTTGCTTGACATTTATATTTTATTTATTAAATACAAGTTAGCAAGTGTTTATGTCCTTCCTAGATTATATTTAGTTGTTGTAGTGATTTAGTTTATGCTGTGAGCATGTGATTTTTTCTCTAAGCAAATTATTCCTAAAAAATCCAAACAAAATGATTCTTAATTTTTGCTAATATTGATGCCATTTTTGTGTTAAATAGTTGCATAATAATTCATAAAAAATATACAAAAATACGAATATGCATTAGAAGTTTAATTTTACAATCTTGGTATTAATTCATTTTTTGGGAACAAATTAATAAAAATCAAAAATAGCATTTTAGTTTTTAATTGAAATTACTACAAAAATAGATGTTTCTAGAAATAATTGGTTTAAAAATTTAATAAAATCAGAAAATAAATACAAAAATATAAAAGAAAAGAAAAATACATCAGTCCCCAGCCCAAATACCCATCAGTTCCCAGCCCAAACGATCCAGGCCCAAAGGTTGATATACCCAGTCTGCCCAGAAGCTCAAAACGACGCCGTTTAGCTATAGTTGATCTGGACCATTGAAATAATTGATCCAACGGTCAAGTAATACAGACCATTAATTAAATAAAATGACGACGTATTGAGTCGTCAATCTTGGCCGTTCATTTGATTGATCTAACGGATGAGGACATTTGCTCATTTAATTGGACGACGTCGTTTAGAGGCAACACGCAATCTGGGCCGTTGATCCATATAATCCGACGGTCACGATATATTAAAATCATTTTTAATATACCCCATATACATACACCCTTTCATTCTATTTTTCTTCTTCTCTTAATTAAAACCCTAGCCGCCCTAATATTCTTCCGAAGCCCGCCGGAACCCTCGCCGGCGGGAGACGCCAGCACCACCAAACCTTCCAGCCTTTACACCCCTGAACCGTCTTGACCTACCCTTCTCACCCCTCTACCCCGTTTCCCTCGAATCTTTTTGGTCTGTCTCGAAAATTTGAAAAAGTGTCGCCGGAACCTTAACTCCGGCGAACACTAGTTCATTCAAATCAACCCAAAAACACACTATAGCTCCGCCGTAACATCCTCTACCCATTCCCCATAATTGCTTGTTTTAAAATCCACCAGAAACCCTCGAATCTTATTTTAAAATATCAAGAATCCCTCAGATTAACTTTTGGGGACTCATGACCGTAACATCCATAATGGATGTTTTCTTTTGAAAAAAAAAACATACCATTCGGGATGTTACAGGTCATAAGTCCTAAAGAGTTCTCAAGATTTTGGGTTCATACTTGAAGACTAATAAACAGGCTAAAGAAAAACCAAGATAAGTTCTTTAATCCTTTCTTCTGATTAATTTCTGTCCATTTCTTGCATGTGTCCGTTTATCTGTATATTTTTTATTAGTAAATAGGTTTACTTCTAAATTTTTGTTAATAATACTTAGTATATAAAATTGATACTGATTACTGTCTTGATTAATTTCTGTTTACTCGTAGTTAATTGATATCAGATTTTGTCATTAACAATATGATTTAAGGTAGATGTTAATTGACAACAACTGTGCGATTGGTTATAGCTGGTTAGTAAGTAGTTTATTTTTTCATTTTTGATAGAATAATCAGTGGGTAACTCTGAAAATCAGTATTAAGTTGGTTTTGTAAATAATAGTCAAAATCAGGGGTAAAAGTGTAAAAGCGGTAGGGCTATTAGTAAATACAATTTGGTATCAGGGGTGGTTTGGGAAATACTAAATTGGTTTAATTGTAATAATCCTAAGGGGTTGAGGGCAGACTTGGGAACATAAAATGGCTTAATTGTAATACACCTAAGGGACTAAGGATAATTTAGGCATAAGAAAGGTTAAAAGGGTAGATTTTCTAGAGAAGTAGGGGCAATAATGGGATTGTATAAAAAGTAGAAGGTTCTAGATGGGGTAATAAGTATAATTCTTCACAAATAAGGGTGGTTAGTTGAATAAATAATAAAAGCATAAGGGTAAAATATGAAATAAAAAGGGACTAATTCATAAATTCTGATCTTAAATTTCCCTCCAATTTCAAAGTCTATAAATAGGCAATTTCAGCCTTAATTCACAAGTTTAGAACCTTAGAATTCCCCTAAAAATACCTAGCAAAGTTCAGATCTGAATTTAAGATTTCAGATTACATTTTATCTTTTTCTAGATTAAAATTCCTTACAAAAATCCAAAAAAATCAGTAAAAGACCAAAAGAAAAATACAAACAAGTATTGTTTTATTGAATGTTCTAGCTGATTTTCAATTCGAGTAATTAATTGGCAGTTCCTGGTTTGAATCCTGGTGACTGAAAGTTTCATAACCACACTCTGGGTGATATTGAGTGCATTTGGTCATGAACTAGTGGGATAAATTGAGATTTTGGTCCAACTGGAGGTTTCATAAGATACTAGAGTATTTGCTGGGTTCATTCTGGGTCATCTGGTGCTTAGTTGTTACGTCTGTTTGGTTTTCAAAACAAATCCTCAACCTTTGGATTTTCCTGGATAGCCTGTGATTATCTACTGATTGCACTGCTGTGTTGAGCTCTCACTCTCTTCCTCTTATTTTGCTGTTCAGGTGCACATTTCGAGTCGACTTTGATGTATCATCACCTATTAGCCATATGAAATGAAAATTAAAGATTGATTCCTTGTTTAAAGTTGTTACTATATTGAGTTTGAGTGATTTGTTCTGCCTTAGTAATTGTATGCTGTAATTTTATCCAAACACATAACTGGACTGAAATTGGCAACATAATAATGGCCTGTTAGTTTTAGCTTGGCAAGTGCTTCCTGATTCTGTTAGCTTGTAGCTTTGGACGAGTATATTTTGCACTAACTCGTTGATACAAGTAGCCTGTTAATAAGTTTATTTTAATTGTCCTATAACCAGTTGTGTGAATCCAGGTTATTGATTTGTTCACTTTGGTATTAGTAAAGTACTCGAGTGATTAGTGTAAATTTCAGTTTGTTTCCAATTGGGATTTGGATAATAGTCGTTGCTAAGTGTTACGAATACAAAAAGGATTGATATCAATTCCTATTTTGAAATAATCATCAGCATTCCATCTTTGTTGAATTATTAATATTGAATGAGTATTGCTTTGATCTCTGCAATTTGCAACTAAAAATTGGGCCAACGATTGGCCAATTAAAGGTGCTCAGGCCCAAGGCCTTTCATTTGAGCAGTGTGGAATTAGGCATTATCGCCCAGAACAAAGTAAACTAGTGAAGTCATAGCCAAGCGTTGATGGGGACTCGATCCCTGGGCAGCTGGCCTTGGTTGTTGTTTCGTTTGGGGCAACCAATTTTTTTTTTAATTGGGCTCATTGGCCTAGCCATTTGGGCCCAGTTCGAAGGTTCCTTCATTTGATTTAACTGGTATTTGGAA
>MU748544.1:3895-42003 GCA_026770625.1 Nicotiana glauca
AGACTGTAACAGAGTCAAACTTTCCTCGGTTCGGGATTAATTCGGTGACTTGAGACACCATTATATTCTCAAGTGGCGACTCTGAAAAATTTAAATAACTAATCCCGTTCCGACCGTCCTTTAATTGGAAAAACTCTTTTTATTTATACCCTTCGCTGGGGTGTAAGCGCCGTAAAAAAGAGGTGTGACACCCTGATCTACCAGATTGGGCTCAAAGTTGGCGACCCACTCAACTTATGATGAGCGTAAGTGGAAAGCTTTGTTTAGGGGTAGATGGGAGGCAAAACATCACAGTACGTGCTGTGCAATTTTCTCCCCCCTTTATTTGGAAAGGTAATCTTTCTTTCTACGTATTAACTCTGTTATTGCATGCACCGGGGAGTCCTTTGAGGCGAGACCTTGCCCTCTCGAAGAGGGAGAAAGATCGTCAGCTTCTAGGCTGAAGAATGATAACAATAAGCAAGAAAGGCATTTGCAAGGGAACGATGCTCAAAGCAAGACGAACCCAGACCGGGGGCTCAGAGAGGATATATCGACTAAGCCTACTGCATCCGTGATCTTTGGTTTTGGAAAAATGGTTTATCCTCCGTTGCCGTCTTCTTTTCTCGTCAAAGGTACTTCAAGGAATGAGGGTTCTCTGTTGCCGATTCTTTCTCCCAATGAATGTACTTCGAGGGATGCTTGAAACTCGGGACCGTATACACCGAGCGATCGTGTCCCAGCTAGAGTCGGCTCTTTTAGGGCTGAGGGAGCCAGACTAGCAGATGTGCGCTCGACCTTCAAGGATGCTCAGCAGCTCTACCTGTGGTGAGTTTTGGTACAAGCCTTTTGAGTTTCGTGCCTTCCCTTTCTTATTGAGCTCCCTTCTTGCAGGCCTTTGACAAGCTCAAGTCCGAGCTGCTTCATCGTGAAGCTGGTTTGCAGAAAGCATTGGACAGGGAGAAAGCCTTTAGGCTTCTTTGTTACGAAAGGGAAGTTGAGTTGGCACGCTTTCGGTATGAGGCGAGTCAAAGCTCGAACTATGAGAGCTACCTGAAGGAGCAAGTAATTTCTTATCCAAGGGAGTGCATGTCCATTCTTATAGAATCTAAGGTTAATGTTTTGTTTATTTCAGTTGCAGAAAAAGATAGAGGACCTGTAATGCCTTCGAAATGAAGTTGGCCGAGCCAAGTGCGAGTATGATGAGTTGAAGGCTCAGGCGGACGTTCAGGCTTCAGCAAAGAAGGGTGCTCTGGCTAAAGTCTCCGCCTTTGAGGTTCAACTTTGCTTAGCTCGTGATAATATCTTGGTTCGAACATATATGATTACAAAGTTTGATCTTGAGATTTTGAAGATAAAGGCCAAGGTTGTGGATGCCCCGGCTAAAGCGGTAATGAGCTGAACTAAGGTTGACAAGAAAGTGGCAATCTATTTGAAGGACGTTGCCGATGCTCAAGCTAATATGAGAAGGGCTCTTGACCATAAGAGCAGGATCAAGGAATATTCTTGATGTAAATCTCGAAGGGAAACCTTCGAGAAGATACATGCGAGGGGCTTTGACCTCTCGGAAGAAGTGAAGCGGGCGAAGGTGGACGAATATGGTGCTAAGTCACTTTTGTCCAATGCCGAGGATAGCTCGTATGAGGACGATAGGCCATAGTCCCCAAGGGGGATGTATATTTCCTTTTATGATTATGTATATAGTACTTTCAAAGTACGTTTTAAATGGAGCTTTTACTCTTTCGCATACGCGTAAAAAAAGAAATCTTACGACTTTATTTTTTGTGTACTTCTTTTTGCCTTGATATTTGTAGTCGTTATCTAGATAGAATGGTCTTCGAGTTAAAAGGGAATCCTTAGATTCATAGTATGGCCTTGGGGCTCATTAGGCTGGCCCGTAGGCTCTTACGCGCTTTGATCGGTATGACCTTTTATCATAAGCCAATGTTTGAGCTCTTATGCTTTTGCTCTTATGTATATTTAGTTAACTATTTCGAGTTCAGTCTCCGAGTTGGGTTTTGACTCGAGCTCATTTGACCCTCAAGTTTTTGAATTTAAAGTTGGCCCTTAGGCTCTTACGTATTGGGTCGATACAACCTCTAGTATGGGCTGGACAGTGGCTCTTACGCTTTAGGTTGGTACGACCTTTTATATGAGCTGGTGTTAGTGGATCTTACGCTTTGGGTCGATGGGACCTCTAATATGGGCTAACAATAGTGGCTCTTATACTTTAGGTCGGTACGACCTTTTATATGAGCTAGAGTTAGTGGCTCTTATGCTTTGGGTCGATGTGACCTCTAATATGGGCTGGCGACAATAGCTCTTACACTTTAGGTCGATACGACATTTTATATGAGCAGGCGTCAGTGGTTCTTACGCTTTGGGTCGATACGACCTCTAATATAGGCTTTATTTTTCCCTCGTTAAGGATTTTTTGAAATTGTGTTTGTCTGACTCTTCCATGGTTTGATAAAACCTCGATTGTGAGTCGTTATATGGCGATGATCGAGCACCTCAGGAGTTTGGCTTGGTGGCTGAGTATCTCGAAGCCTGTAGCTAGGAGCTGACATGGTCGAAGCTCTTTTGCCTATGTCGAGGGTAGCCTGTTTAACCGGTTCTTTTCAAAGTACTTTCGAAGTAATTGAAGCCCTGTGATTTTGTAGCGACGGTCGGGCATCCCTGAGTCACGTTAGTTTGGATGGTACAGCCTTATGACCACAGTCATTATGTTTGGCCGGAGCCTTTCAGTTCCCGAGTGAAGTAGTTTCGGCTTCTATATCGTGGTTATGCCTTTTTAGGGGTCTTACAAGATCGATATATAGCCTTAACTTTGAGATCGGGATTATGCCTTTCATAAGGTCTTATAAGTTTTTGCATGTCTTTGAGGTCTTACAATTTTGGTTACTTGGTACAAGTATGGTGCATGCCTTGCTTTAGGTCTTACAGGTATTGTTGTTGCCTTATATAGGTCTTACAAGACAGAGTCTACCCACTTGGGGTCTTATAGCCTCGGGTTTTTGATAAATCGAGGGGGATAGCTATTGGCGCAGTCCCCGAGTCATCAAACATTTCCTAGCTCGGGAGCGTTTTCTTGTAAACTTGGTATTTCCTCTTTGAGGGCTTACGAATTCAAAATTTTTGACCCGAAGGTCATGTAGCATTTGAGATTTCGACGCCAATCCCCAAGTGTTCGGGCGGTTTTTCACTTTAGAGCCATTTTGCGAGCTTGATGTTGCCTCATTGAGGGCGTACGAGTTTGGAATTCTAACCTGAAGGTCATTCAGGCTTCGAATTATTGACGCTAGTCCCCGAGTGTCCGGGACGTTTTTGGCTCTAGAGCCATTTTTGCAAAAATATCGAGCTTCTTTGAAACGCAAAATGCTTTGGAAAGTATTCTTTTGATTACTTGGTACAAGTATACATGTTTTTTTTGTTAAGGACTCGGTTATTCTATATTGACATGGTTCGTTCGACCGTTTGGACCGATACATTATCTTCTTATCGAGACCCTGTTTAGCACATCTTGGCTTCTCCGAGGAGGCAATTTTTAGGAGGGATGTCCCCTAATATTCGAGGTTGATTGAAAAGAAGCCTTGAATACTTGTTGAGTCTTCCTTAGGTAACATATAGATGTTGCCTTGTTAAAAACCTTGCCGGTAAAACCCTTCTTGGGATAAAACCAGATCGAAGGAAAAGAGTGTAACGTATGCTTTATGGAACCTAAGGCCTTTGAGTTTGAAAACGATTCAGCCATTTCGATCGGATACCTACACTCAGGTTAGTGTAGAATGTAATTGATAGAAAAAGGAGACGGTCATACCTTAATGCTGGTGGTGTTTCGAGCCCTGATATGTTTTAGTCTCTCGTTATGAGGATGCGATACGGTCCTCTACTTTGTTCTGTCGGGATTAGCCGAAGATGTAGTTTTTATTGCTATTTTACTATTTTTTTTGCCCTTTAGCTCCTTAGCCGAACATTTCTCTTACCGCATGTTGTTCCCTGTAGATTGTTTTTATCTCATCCTTTGTCGAGAATTTTATCATTTGATGGAGGATGGATGGTACTGCTCTCATGCAGTGTATCCATGGCCTTCCGAGCAAGGCGTTGTATCTCATGTCTCTTTCGATGACATGGAATTTGTCATTTTGGGTTGTGCCGACCACGTTGACTGGGAGGGTGATTTCCCCTTTCATTATTTTGCTCTCCATATTTAATCCATTGAGGACTCGAGAGGCGGGCACGATTTGGTCAAATAGTCCGATCTGCTCTACCACCCTCGACTTGATAATATTGGTCGAGCTACCTAGATCCACAAGTACATGTGTAACTTGAAACGTATTTACAAGGAAAGATATTACCAGCGCGTCTTTGTGAGGCTAAGATAAGGTCTCGATGTACTCGTCGCTGAATGTGAGAGCTTCCTCGGGTATGTAACCCCGGGTTCGCTTTTCTTTAGTGATGGATATTTTTGTTCTTCTGATCATGGGTTCCTATGGGGCATCGATGCCTCCCAGGATCATGTGGATGACATGTTGTGGCTCATTTATTTCATTCCTCTTGGTCGCCTCTTTTTGTCGGAACTGATTTTTGGCCCGGTCACTGAGGAATTCTCGGAGGTGACCTTTGCTGAGTAGTCGGGATATTTTTCTCTGAGCTGGTGGCAATCATCGGTCCTGTGTCCGCGCGTGTTGTGAAATTCACACCCTAAGTTATGATTTCTTTACGAAGGATCTTATTGTACAGGCCTAGGCCAACTAGCGTCTCTAATTTTACTGATGGCGAATACTGAGACATCGACATTGAAGTTGTATTCTGACAAGCGAGGTGCCTCTGTTGGCCCTACGTGCTTATCGAATCCTGCTCTGCTGATAAGTCCCCGGGGGTTCTAGCCTCGATCCATTCTCCGATCTTGAGGGGTATGTTATGCTTCAGGGGTTTTCTTCTATCGTCAGGGTATGGTTGGTATCTTTCTTTATTCGGCTTTGACTCCTTCGCCGGGAGCATGCTGGGATATATCAAGCCTGAGGGGGCTCCTAGCTGGTCCTAATCTTTGATTGCTATCGGTTGTGGACGTCCGACCAAGTCATAGTGGGTTATTCAACCAAATTCTGTTTCAGCTACTTCGAAGCTACCGAGCTTTGCTCGTTCAATCCTTGGGTGAAGGCCTGCACCGCCCAGTCGTCGAAGACCGGTGGCAGATCCATTCATTCCATTTGAATACAAGATACGAACTCTCGCAGCATCTCGTTCTCCCTTTGCTTGATTTTGAAGACGTCGGATTTCCTTGTGGCCACCTTGATGGCCCTGGTATGTGCCTTTATGAAAGAATCTGCCAACATGGAAAATTAATCTATAGAGTTAGGATCTAGGTTAAGATACCACATCATGTCCCATTTCGAGATTGTCTCCCTGAACCTTTTCAGCAGGACGGATTCGATCTCATCATCCCTCAGGTCGTTGCCTTTCACCGCACAAGTGTAAGCAGTGACTTGCTCGTTAGGGTCTGAGGTTTCGTTATACTTTGGAAGGTGGGGCATTCTGAACTTTTTTGGAATGGATTTCAGAGTAGCTTCCTGCGGCAATGGATTTTGTACAAACTTCTTCGAATCTACACCCTTTAGGACCGGGGGTGCGCCTAGAATTTGGTCGACCCTAGAATTGTAGGTCTCTACCTTCTTATTGTTGGCTTCTATCTTTTTCTCGCCTGAATCGATCCACTTTGTGAGGTCCTCGAGCATCTTTATGAGTATGGAGTCGGTTGTCGACCCGTTGTTGCTTGATCGTTCCGGTACCTGCTCGGCTGGGGAAGCCATTCCCGGTGCTACCGTGCTGGGAGTTTTCTGGTGACTTTGTAGTTGAGCAATCGCCAATTGTTGTGCCTGTAATATTTTATAATGATTCGACTGGTCGTTTTGAAAAATTTTATCCGGTTCGGCAGCTTGAGGTCACGAGTAGCTTCATATTATGTGTGTCGACTTTCTTGCGCAGTCCCCGCGTGAAATCGGAAAGATTTTATGTGAAAATATGAAGAAAAAAAAAGTAATTTTAGAGTTAAATTTTGGTTTTTAGTTGACTTTGGTCAATATTTATGGTAAAAGGACCCAATTTGTGTTTCGACTATCTCGGGAGGTCCGCGGTAAAATACGGGACTTGGACTTATGACTAGAATTAAATTCCGAGGTCCCTAACCTTAGACAATAATTTTTTAAGAAAATTGTTGTGCTGGTTTTTAAAGGAAATAAAGAAATGAATTAATGTTTGAACTCGTTAGTATCGGGCCCGTATTTTGGTTTCGAAGCCCGCTACTAGTTTGTTATGATATTTAAGTCCTATTTGTAAAATTTGGTAAAAACCAAAATTGATTTGATATGATTTGGACATCTAGTTGAAAAGTTGGAAAATCATGAGTTTTGAGGTTAAATTCATAGTTTTTCATGTTATTTTGATTATTTGATTGCACAATCAAGTCCGTATGATGTTTTTAGACCTGCGTGCATGTTTGGTTTGGAGCCCCGAGGGCTTGGGTGGGTTTCGGATAGGTTTAGGCTATGTTGCGCTTGTTTTTGGATGCTTCATCGTCGTTTCTTCAAGAAACAATAATACAATATTGAGCAAATGAGTTCCAAATTCAGCTTTGTTTGAACCATTAGATCTATATCGAAATTACGGAGCTGTAGGAAAAAAGAATTATCGAATTTAGACATCGTATGAGGAAGTTATGCTCATTTTCGTGTTAGGAAATATTGTTGGTTCTGGTGTGGTCTCAAATGCGAGATTTTTGTCACAAATACGAATTCTTCCAGCCCTGCATTGTTCGTAATTGCGAGGGGTACGCAAATGCGAATCCTGGGTCGCAAATGCGACATCTGAGGCCTGTTAAGTGAGGTTTTTGACAAGATTTTCACCCATTTCTCAATTTTCTCAAGCCCTAAACCTCCATGGGCGATTTTCCAAGGACCCAAACTTCTCCAAATCATTGGATAAGTGTCTCTAATCAATTTTCAATTATATTTTGTGATTATATCTTAGATTTAACATCAAATTCATGAGAATCTAAAGGAAAATTTAGAAAAAATTGTTAAATCTTTCAAAAATATAAAATGATGATTTGAATGACTAAATAGTATCAGAATTAGATAATTTTTGTATGGCTGAACTCGTAGTGGAATGGGTGTTTGATTTTTGTAAATTTTGTCGGGTTCCGAGGTGCGGGCTCGGGGAGTTGACTTTTTGTTGACTTTTTACAATTTGTATAAGAATCATAATTTTGTTAATTAAAATAATTTTCTCTTGAATTATTTGATGTATTAAAGTTGTTTTTGGCTAAATTGAGCCGAGCGTTGATGAATTGGTAAAGGAAGAGCCAAATTGAGTATTGAATTGGCCGGATTGAGGTAAGTATCTTGCCTAACCTTGTGTGGGAGACTTCCCCTTAGGATTTGAGTCTTCTATGCTAATTGCAGTCTGTGCATGCGAGGTGATGAGTGGGTGCTCGAACTTATTTCCGATAAATTTGCTCTAGGGTTCTTAGGTCCTTATGTGGAAAGTATCCTGTTATGATTGGGTTTCCTAGTTGCTTAAATTACCTCTATATGCTCCATATGACGTTGTTAGCTTTCCTTTAATTCTCACGTGTTACATTGACCCTTAATTGTCTTAATTGAAGTGATTGCCTTCCTTATTGTTTTGATACTTCTTGATTGTGAGTTCCTCTATGACTTCGTGCGAATATGTTACATGTCCAATAGTTGTGGTTACCTGTAGTTATCACGTGCTTATTATGTCTTGATGTTTTATTGAGGTTATTATGCTTCTTGGTTTTTCTGTGACCCTTATTATGTACTTGTTGATTCCCTTGTCGAGACGCTATTGCTTATGATATTACTTACCTTGCCGGGATATTGTTATACTATTGTTTCCTTGTCGGGATATTATTGTTTATGATATTGTCTCCCTTGCGGGGATGTTATTATTTATGATATTGTCCCTCTTGCCGGGATATTATTGTTATACTCTTGTTCCCTTGCCGGGATTCTTTTATGATTGATGATAATTTGTAAATGGGAGCGGGTTGCACGCCTGCAATAAGATATATGAAATGAGATCGGGTTGCACGCCTGCAACGAGATATGTAAAATAAGATCAGGTTGCACGCCTGCAACGAGATATGTGAAATGGGATCAGGTTGCACTCCTACAACGAGATATATGAAATGGGATCGGGTTGCATGCCTACAACGAGATATATGAAATGAGAGCGGATTGCATGCCTACAACGAGATATATAAAATGGGAGCGGGTTGCACGCCTGCAACGAGATATATGAAATAGGAGTGTGTTGCATGCCTGCAATGAGATATGTGAAATGGGAGCGGGTTGCACGCCTGCAACGAGACATGTGAAATGGGATCGGGTTGCACGCCTGCAACAAGATATGAAATGAAAGTGAAATTATGTTTTTGTTTTCCTTATCCTTGTTAGTAATTGGATTTTGGTGCCATACACTTTCGGTTTGCTATGTTTATTTGTTGTTACCAATTCAAGTGTTTTAACTGTTCAAATTCCTTTACCGACGTGATCCTTTGTGAAGGAGCCTCATCATTTTTTCAATACTTTGCCGTATTTATATACATATTTTTCAATACTTCAAATTTTAATAATCGTTTCATCTTCAATTCATTTAGTTACTCAATTAAATTTCCTTAAACTGTCTGAGGTTGTATTTTACTTAAAATGGAATTTCTACTGGGATAATTTATTAAATTTCTTATTAAAGGTAATATTTCATTTGATGTTGTACTTTAATTGAAAATGGTAATTTTTTTATTTAAATAATTTCTAAAAATAACTTCATCTTTTCTTGTTGAGTTCCTAATTGGTTTAGAAGATGTACACCTCTTAAGTTATGTAAATCAGATTCCTTGAACATCTTTATTGTATTGGATGGTTTGGAGAAATTTTGGGGTCGTGACAAGTTGGCATCAGAGCTCTAGGTTCATGGGTGCTACGAATCACAAGTAGGTTTAGTAGAGTCTTGAGGATCAGTACGAAAACATCTGTACTTATCTTCGAGAGGCTACAGAACTGTTAGGAAATTCCCCTTCTTTCATTCCTTGTCGTGCGATATTGATTCATCTCGAAGTATATAATGTATGTTCCTTTACATCCACTCGTGTATAATATTACGCTCTCAGCGTTCGCCATGCGCCAATAGTTTGTGATGCTACAAACGAGTCATGAAGGAGTCAGGGACGCTCAGGCATTGCTTTGACATGTTGTCCAGACTCAAGATACAGAGGTATTGAGAGACTATTCAGTTGTGTACATGGAGGCGCATCGGAAGCATGGTAGGTATTGATTGAGGATAGTTGGCGGTATTGGAGTAACTTGTGATTTGTGTTGTACGAGCTGTGAAGGTTAGCTCTGCGGATCATCAGACGTCGTTCTCTATGGATTTGCGCTAAGTGGAGGAGTTCAATAGCGGCATTCAGATTGTAGAGTCAGATTTATATCAGACTTGGCCTGAGGTATGTATATATATATACATATATATATATGTGTGTGTGTGGTATTGGTAGGTTCTCGGAATTTGTATATGACTAAGGTCTGAAATCTTGCACGGGACGATATTAGGACTTTGACTAGGATTATTGCATATCGGCTATCCGAAGAAATGGGTCATCTCTATGGTATTGGGTCAGCATAGCGATGAAGTAATTGGTCCTTTGAATAGGAAATCTCCACTGGCATTTGTGGTAGCACTCTTTTATCGGATGGTTTGTGTGACTTGGTCGAGTTGGGGAGGTGCAGTCCTGATGGCTTAGTTGTGTGCGGGCAGATCTCGGAAGGGTCTCGATGGTTCGACAAAGTCTTGAGTTAGCTATCTACTAGGGGTGTACATAGGTCGGGTTGGTTCGGATTTTACAATTACCAAACCAAACCAATTGTGTCGGATTATTAAATCTAAAGACCAAACCAAACCAATAAAACTCGGGTTTTTCACTCCCGGATTTTCTCGGGTTTTCGGGTTATTCGGGTTTTTTCGTAGAACAAAACATATAAATTATGCTCAAAATATTTCTTTAGTCCTAGTAAGATACAACTATATAAAGTATTTTCCAAGAAAATAATACAAAATATGATATGTCATGGCATTATCCTAAAATATTCAACAATAAAGACAATAAAATTATGTAATATAAATATTGCTAATTAAAAAGCCATAATAAAAATAAACATAATCTAAGATTACTAAATCATGCTAAAATAAGGGAGTATTAAATACATGACTAAATGCTAAAGAAAAAATAAAAATAGGTTATGCATTTTTATCTAAATTATTGCAAAACAAAACATAGATATTCAATACATTCTCGTTCGTAATATTGAATTAAATGTCTTTTGTTAGCATTAATATTGATTTGATTTTGGTTTGGGCTTTTGTTAGCACTATTTAATTTACTAATGTTAATGGCTATAAAACTTATTGGAACATTCAAAAGTTCTAAGTCCAACCTTGAAATAATACCTCAAAAAATAAAATTATGAAATCTTGAAATATTTATAAATTACATCACAATAAGTATATTTATATATTAAATATATCTATAATTTCTATATATGTAATGTCGGGTTGGTTTGGTTTCGGTTTGACTTTCTTTAGTTAAAACCAAACCAAACCAATTATGGTCGGGTTTTTTTTCCAACACCAAACCAAATCAAACCAACCCATAGTCGGATTTTTTTCTCGGTTTGACTCGGATTATCGGGTTGGTACGGTTTATCGGTTTCTTTTGTACACCCCTACTGTCTACTATAGGCGTAAGGAATATGTGGTACATTATGACTTTCTCCCGAATAGGTATCAGAAATTAATAGACTGTTGACCTTGTTGGCTATCATATGTGAAGGGTGTGCATTTTCAGAAGGGACCTTGAGTTTTGGTTTGCGGGCGCGTGGCTAGTAGCATGGTGATTACTGGGTTTTGAGGCTTTCGGGGTTCATGTTTTGTTACACTGCCAGAAATCCTATATGGGTGCTTCAGCAGAATAATAGGGTGTGAGTGATATATCAGCCATTTGATTTGCATAGTTGAGTTGGGTATGGAAATTTCGGTATTCCTGAGGTTTGGGGCTAGATTCCCTCATGAATGGACTATTTCCTGTTTGCAGATATTGAAGAGATATTGAGAATGCAATAATTAATAGCATGTATTATCGATAAGTTATTGTTTATCTTTTAGAAACATACTTACCAATTTGGAAATAATCAGGATTTGGGTTGGGGGCTATTTGAAAGCTCAATGAGAATATGTATCTTGTATCAGATCAAGTTTGAGCGCTTTTGTGAGATTGTCATTATGGTTATGTTACCGGGCAGAATGGATATTATTTGTGCCCCTACCCTATGTTGTGTGCTACTCTTTTATGTTGTGTTAGGTGGTGAAGTTGTATGATTATTCCCCACGCATGTTGTAATTCTGTTCAGGCCTTATGGCGATGCGGCACGATAGCCCTCGTGATATTGATTTATTCATTGCACCTCAACTATGCTTGTTTCCTTCATGTTCTAGCACTTCTATTCATTATTCCCACAGTTTTACTTGTGCACTTTGTTGTGCCTGATATCAATATTTATTTGGTCAGTGTACCCGAGGATTTTGGCTTGATGAGTATTTGGGAGTGGGCTACGCGCCGAAGCGGATGTTATGTGGGGTACCCTTTCATTGTGTTTATTTGTTGTTATGTTTTCCCTCTGTGGGAAGATTTGATGAAAGACTATACTTTTTTTGTCACGCATGTTGTACTTGTTAGATAATTCTTATACTTGGCTTTTCCTTATTTGTGATGCATAATTTAATTATTGCTAGTTTGGTGTACGAACTGTGTAGTGTGAGAATCCATGTGGTTTCGTGGTGAGTTGTTAGTTGGGTTGTTTATACTGGCTGAGATGAGGTTCTTAGACCTGAGATTTGTACTATGGTATTGGGGGTAAGGAGTGCTTGGATGTATGTGGTTGTTTCTGCTAAGAGTTGGGTAATGGCCCTTAGCTGGCGAAAGAGTTTCTTGACTTGTTGACTTCATGAGCAGCTATGAATATCCGCATGTTTCTTTATCATGGGCAGTGTTGTGTAGGTCCGGAACAAGGTTATATTCAATATGAGGTGTATTGCCGGCATTTAGGATGTTATTTGAATAGCTTTGGTGGTCAGAGGTAATTGTTGCGGGCATTTGAGTTGTGTGTAACAACATATGATTGTATACTGGATTGGAATTTTGGCTCGATTCAGCTTCTTCAGGTTCATGCAATGTGATGATGTGGGATTCAGGTCCTATGATGAATTTTAGATGCTGAGGTTTGGGTTCTGTCCTAAGGTTATGGACTACGAATGAGGTGACACCATCAGTTAAGTTGCATTGTCAGTCCTACATAGGTTTGGGTGATGGAGAATTACCCTGGGTGTATGTATGAGGAGCTTAGGCAGTGGTTCGATGGCTTTGGAATGACTCCGGGCACGTTTGAGGACGAACGTATGTTTAAGTGGAGGAGGATGTAACGATCCAACTGTTCGTTTTGAGAATTTCGTCCGGTTCGACAGCTTGAGGTCACGAGTAGCTTCATATTATGTGTATCGACTTGCGTGCGCAGTCCGGGCATAAAACCGGAAAGATTTTATGTGAAAATATGAAAACAAACGGTAATTTTTAGAGTTAAAATTTGGTTTTTAGTTTATTTTGGTCAACATTTTTGGTAAACGGACCCAATCTATGTTTCGACGATCACGAGAGGTCCGCGGTATAATATGAGACTTGGGCGTATGCCCAGAATTGAATTCTGAGGTACCTAGCCTTAGAAAATAATTTTTGAAGAAAATTATTATGCTGGTTTTTAAAGGAAATAAAGAAATAAATTAATATTTGAACTCGTTGGTATCGAGCACGTATTTTGGTTCCGGAGCCCGGTATAAGTTTGTTATGATATTTAAGTCCTATCTGTAAAATTTGGTGAAAACCGAAATTGATTTGACGTGATTTGGACGTCCAGTTGAAAA
This sequence comes from Nicotiana glauca, assembly GCA_026770625.1. Classification (NCBI taxonomy): domain Eukaryota; kingdom Viridiplantae; phylum Streptophyta; class Magnoliopsida; order Solanales; family Solanaceae; genus Nicotiana; species Nicotiana glauca. The sequence goes on from MU748544.1 coordinate 16,925, forward strand.
GTTGGAAAATCATGAATTTTGAGGTTAAATTCATAGTTTTTGATGTTATTTTAATGATTTGATTGCACGATCAAGTCCTTACGATGTTTTTAGACTTTTGTGCATGTTTGGTTGGAGCCCAGAGGGCTTAGGTGAGTTTCGGATAGGTTTAGGCTATGTTGTTCTTGTTTTTGGATGCTTCATCGTTGTTTCTTCAAGAAAAAATAATACCACATTGACCAAATGAGATCCAAATTAAGTTTTGTTTGAATCATTAGATCCATAACAAAACTACGGAGGCATAGGAAAAATAATCATCGAATTTGGACATCGTATGAGGAAGTTATGCTCATTTTTGTTTCAGGAAAAATTGTTGGTTCTAGTGTGATCGCAAATGCAAACTTTTTATCGCATTTAAAATGCCGAGTTTGCAAATGCGAGATTTTTGTTGCAAATGCGACTTCTGCCAGTCATGCGTTGTTCGTAATTGCGAGGGTTTCGTAAATGTGAATCCTGGGTCGCAAATGCGACGTCTGAGGCCTGTTAAGTGAGGTTTTTTACGAGATTTTCACCTATTTTTTAATTTTCTCAAGTCCTAAACCTCCATGGGCGATTTTACAAGGACCCAAACTTCTCCAAATCATGGGTAAGACTCTCTAATCAATTTCCAACTATATTTTGTGATTATATCTTATATTTAATATCAAATTCATTAGAATCTAAAGGAAAATTTGGGGGAAATTGTGAAATCTTTCAAAAATATAAAATTATGATTTGAATGATCAAATGGTATCGGAATTAGTTAATTTTTGTATGGGTGAACTCATAGTAGAATGGGTGTTCGATTTTTGGAAATTTTGTCGGGTTCCGAGGTGCGGGCCCGGGGAGTTGACTTTTATTGACTTTTTGCAAATTGTATAAGAATCATAGTTTTGTCAGTTAAAATTGTTTTCTCTTGCATTGTTTGATGTATTCAAGTCATTTTTGGCTAGATTGAGCCGAGCGTTGATGAATTGGTAAAGCAAAATCTAAATTGAGTATTGAATTGGCCGGATTGAGGTAAGTATCTTGCCTAACTTTGTATGGGCGACTTTCCCTTAGGATTTGAGTCTTCTATGCTAATTGTAGTCCGTGCATGTGAGGTAACGAGTGGGTTCTCGGACTTATTTGCGGGAAATTTGATCTAGGGTTCTTAGGTCCTTATGTGGAAAGTATCCTGTTATAATTGGGTTTCCTAGTTGCTTAAATTACCTCTATATGCTCCATATGTCGTTAGCTTTCCTTTAATTCTCACGTGTTATATTGACCCTTAATTGTCTTAATTGAAGTGATTGCCTTCCTTATTGTTTTGATACTTCTTGATTGTGAGTTCCTCTATGACTTCGTGCGAGTATGTTACATGTCCAATTGTTGTGGTTACCGGTGTAGTTATCACGTGCTTATTATGTCTTATTGTTTTATTGAGGTTATCGTGCTTCTTGTTTTTTCTGTGACCCTTATTATGTACTTGTTTATTCCCTTTCCGAGACGTTATTGCTTATGACATTTCTTCCCTTGCCGGGATATTGTTGTTATACTATTGTTCTCTTGCTGGGATGTTATTGCTTATGATATTGTCTCCCTTATCGGGATATTATTGTTTATGATATCTTCTCCTTTGCCGGGATGTTGTTGTTATACTCTTGTTCCCTTTCCGGGATTCTTTTATGATTGATGATGATTTGTAAATGATAACGGGTTGCACGCTTGCAATAAGATATATGAAATGGGATCGGGTTGCATGCCTGCAACGAGATATGTGAAATAGGATCGGGTTGCACGCCTGCAACGAGATATGTGAAATAGAATCGGGTTGCAAGCCTGCAACGAGATATATAAAATGGGATCGGGTTGCACGCCTGCAACGAGATATATAAAATTGGAGCGGGTTGCACGCCTGCAACAAGATATGAAATAAAAGTAAAATCATGTGTTTGTTTTCCTTATCCTTGTTAGTAATTGGATTTTGGTGCCGTGCACTTTCTATTTGCTATGTTTATTTGTTGTTACCAATTCAAGTGTTTTAACTGTTCAAATTCCTTTACCGCCGTGATCCTTTGTGAAGGAGCCTCACCATGTTTTCAATACTTTGCCGTATTTATATACATATTTTTCAATACTTCAAATTTCAATAATTGTTTCATCTTCAATTCATTTAGTTACTCAATTAAATTTTCTTAAACCGTCTGAGGTCGTATTTTACTTAAAAATGGAATTTCTACTGAGATAATTTATTAAATTTCTTATTAAAGGTAATATTTCATTCGATGTTGTACTTTAATCGAAAATGGTAATTTTTTATTTAAATAATTTCTAAAAATAACTTCATCTTTTCTTGTTGAGTTCCTAATTGGTTTAGAAGTTGTACTCCTCTTATATTATGTAAATCAGACTCCTTGAACATCTTAATTGTATTGGTTATAGACCCGATGAATCGAGTAACATGAGAACGTTGTTGTATAACGTGAGATAAAAATATGTGGGCACGAGGTACCGGGTGTGCTAAAAGTTTTGTAATTGAGGTTATGATATGAGGCATCGAGTTTGAGATGGCTGAAAATTATGCATCAGAAATGATATGATTTATTGAGCTGGCATCGCCTTCCTTGTTTGAGTACATTTTTCTTTATTTGTCTGTGTTCCAGCTATGTTGGTGTTAATTTATCTGGTTATCTTTGTTTCCACCCTTGTTTCTCTTTATTGTTTCTACTGGTTGTAGTTTGTTCTTTCCTTGTACTTGATATTACTATGTCATTTTTAGATTGATAGTTTATTATCAAATCTTGTTCAATTTATTTGACCAGTAGGTGTCTGGACTATTCCTCGTCACTACCCCACCGAGGTTAGTCTTGACACATACTGGGCACCGCTTTGGTGTGCTCATACTACACTTTTGTATATTTTTGTGTACAAATCCAGGTATTTGATCGGTAGTAGCTGTGTGGGTCGTTGTGGTGGAGACTTGAGGTAAACCTGCTACAGCATTCACAGGCCTCGGAGTCACATTTATTTGTACTTATTCCCATTTTTTCCTTTTGTTTCGGAGCAGTGATGTATTTATTTTGTATAACTACTCTTAGAAAGGCTTGTGACTTGTACCACCAATTTTTGAGAATTGTAAATTATTAAGAGTTATTCAGATTAAAGTTAGCAAATATAAATGTTATTGCAGAAAATGTTATGCTTACCTAGTTTAGAGACTAGGTAACATCACGACTCCTTTGGAGGGATTTTGGGGTCGTGACTTATTTGGAAAGTAACGTGAATGCTAACCTCCTGTTCTTTCCTAGTTGGGGTTTTCTGAGCTTCTTGTTGGTCTCCTTGATGTATGCTCCTATTAGTGTGGGAGCTTATATCGACGTGCTGGGCATCGCATAAGACGCATCCGCGAGGATCGACTCTGGCGCGCCTTTAGGGTTTAGTGGTGGTGCGCCAATACCTGGAACGGATACACCATTCTCTATGTGGTTCTCAGGACTGTTGTTTTACATTCATTTACTGAGTTAGACATTTTGACCTAAAATCGAAGATCTTGGACAAGAAAATGTGTGAAAGATAACCTGCATTACGAAGTGAACCAGCAAGAAAATAATCACTATTATTTTTAGCCTCACGGTGGGCGCCAAACTGTTGACCGTGAAAATGGTAATAACAATTAAATTTTATTATGAGGTTCTAAAGATACATGATCTATTTTTATGCTAGTTGTTAAGAAATGAATGGTAAGTTAAAGGTTAGAAATGAAGATTACAGCTTAGAGACGGTATGATAATAGAACCAAACAGTTAGAGATCGGGGCCTCGAGCTGTCGTATATAAGGCTTTGGGGTTGAGTTGGATGGCCGACTTGGAGCAGTCGAGAGAGAAATAACAGTTATGAGAGCTACGATGATGGCTCTTTATGATCAATGATAAGCAATAAATAATGAACAATAAATAGAACACAATGAATATAAGTAATAAATGGAAGTAATGAGATCAAGAAAATATGTTAGAAAACAGAGAGAATATTCTTGTATATTTAATATTGAGCATTAGATGTCTATAAAATGACAAGGATTCCCTTTATATATGGGGGGGGGAATCCTAACGTAGTATAAATGCATTAATTACAAATATATAGGCTGGTACAACCATTTAATGCCTTGATTCATTTTTGGACTAGTCCACTAGACTTTGTCAGTTCTATTTACGCGCCTTGGGAACTCCCTACTTTTCCATCATAACTGGATGGTTTGTACTGCCTCGAGGTTGAGCGTTGATAGCCCTAGGGTGTGAACCTCGACCATAGCCTTGAGCTTTTGAAATATGTTTACGAGCCATCATAACGACAGAAGATTGGACCCTTCAATTTTACCATATACAACTTCATAGGGTATTCTATTTTTCAAATTGGTGGAAAATCTATTGATTGGGTAGGTGGCTGTTAACAGGCATTCTCCTCAATAGATAGTAGGTAAATTAGATTGAAAGATTAGTGCTCTACAAGTTTCTAGCAAATGTCTGTGTTTTCTCTCAAACATACCATTTTGTTGAGGTGAATAAACACAATTGATTTGATGTTCTATTCCTTGTGATACAAAAAATTTAGATTATTGAGGAGTGGATCCAAGTTCCAAAGCATTATCAGTCCTGATTGCTTTTACTTTAGTATGAAATTGTCTATCACTCATTGCCAAGAAATGTTTGAGTACACGGAAAGCATTAGACTTAATGCTTAGAAGAAAAGTCCAAGTCCCTCTACTAAAGTCATAAACTATAGTGAGGAAGTATTTAAAACCATCATGAGTAGGAGTTTTATAAGGTCCCCAAGTGTCAATATGAATAAGGTCAAAAATATGTTTTCTTGTAATTGAACTAGAATGAAAAGGCAACTTGGTTTGCCTAGCTTTCACACAAATATCACAAGGTGAGATGTTAAGATGCAAATCAGAAAATGATATAGATGAAATATTCTTCATATTAGATAAGGGTAAATGACCCAATTTGTAATGCCACAAGTCTACATTAGAAGGAGCATAACTGGAAGAGAAAACAAAATTTGTAAACCTAGTGCTCGTGTGTTGATTACATAAAAAAATGGCAAAATGCCTTGATTTTACTAATAACTCCTCTTCTAGATTTGACTTGATTTGGATTGAAAAGAAAAAGCTCTTGTCTTACTTAACCAAGCACCACTGGCCTCTTCATTGAAGGGCCCTACAATGTAGCACCAAGGAAAGAAAATATTAGGATAGAGTAAAATTGAACACACAATTTATGAACTGACAATAAATTGTAATTGAAATCCGGAACAAACAAGACATTCTAAAGAATGAAATTAGGTAATTAGGTAACACAACCTAACTGAAAAATTAAGACTCTACGAGAGTTAGGCAAACTAACATAAATGGATTTAGGCAAGAGTCACCTGAGTCTAATATCCAAGAAATAGAATTAACAGAAATACCGATGTAGGATTTAGAGGGGTAAGCATAAGGATATATACCAGTATAGTTGGTAGAAATTGTGTCCTATGTAACATGTTCACCTTGATTTCCAATCTTCACATGTTGGAGCAACTAATAAAGACTATGGTACTGATCTTAAGTCATAGGTTTTTCCCCTAAATTTTCTGACTGAGCTTCATTCTCTTCTGCAGGCAAAACAACATTGCTCTTAGCACCTGGATTGAACTTCCTTGGCTTGGTGAATTTGAAGTCTGCAGGAAAACCTTTCAGCCTATAGCAATTCTCAATGGGGTGATTTTGCTTTTTGCAGTAATTGCAAAACTGGGCAGACTTCTTTGCATCTGAATAATTCCTTTTCTCTGAGTTGAATCTTTGAACTCCAAATTTTTTAGCTTCCAGGAAAGCTCCTTCTCTAGGATGTTGAGTTATGTGCACCTCTCTTTGCTTTTCATCCCTGATGAGCAAAGAGTAAGTATGGTTATTGAAGGCAAATGGGAAAGCATGACCATGCTACTTCTGGCAGCTGAATAGGCATCATTCAGTCCCATAAGAAACTGAATTAGCCTTCCATCTTGTTGAGATTTGAAACTCGTGTTCTTTCCTCCACAACTACATTCACAAGTGCAGTGTTGACAGGTATCCAAGCTATTGAGCTTATCCCAAAGTCTTTTGAGTTTGGTGCAGTAAGTAGGAATGTCCATGTTTCCTTGCACTGTTTGACTGATTTCCTTTTGCAGATGATAGAGTTGTGGCCCATTGCCCTGCCCAAATCTTTCTTCCAACTCAATCTAGATTTGCTTAGTTGTTGTGGAATAGAGAACACTTTCTACGATGTCCTTAGAAAGAGTATTCAATAACCAGAAAATCACCATGTCGTTGCACCTAGACCAAGACTTGAAGGTATCTTAAGAGATTTTAGGCTGAGCAAAGGATCCATCCATGAATCCCACCTTGTTCTTAGAGGACAAGGCTATGAGTATCCCTCTGCGCCTACCCGGCGAGTCTAAGGCATGGAGGTAAAAGGGGTGAGAAGAGTTTGGGATCAAGTTCCCAAATACACTAGATGCAGCAACATATGTCACCTGAGGAGTGGCAGATAGAACATCAGAAGGTTTTCCCATTGTAAACTAGCTTTGAGCAGAAAAGAGGAGCTAAAAGAAATGAAGAACAGAGATGTAGAGTGAAAATTTGAGAGATGGATCGTGTCTCAAGTGCTCTGATATCATGTTAGACGTTAAAATAAATCTACTGATAAGAATATGTTGATGTGAATTTTCTGTGTATTCCAATGATTGTTTGTACATGTATAAATACAAAAGAATATAGAAAATAATGAAATCATATTTGTATACTTGTCTATTTTCTACTAGCTAATGTGTAACTACCATTCCTATACAACAATAATATTCCCTTTTATCTAATTACACTACACGTATGAAAGATATATCTGGAAGGTGCAAAAGAAAATGTTTGACAGCTGTGTAATCTATTCTAATATCAATGTCCACTATTGAATTAATCAACTAATAGATGAACAGTGATGATGCTTGATTATATATCTTGAATCTTTCAGGCACTTCAAAGTGTTCAAAGTCTAAATAAAGTCGATCATCATTTTTGCTCTCTGCTTCATCTTGTCTTCTTTTTTCAATGTTTGAGTCTTATGTAAATCAAAATCACCTGGTAAACCATCTAAAATTCATATGCCAACAGATTTATAGCAAAATCATGACGATCACCATAATTGATGTTAAGGAAAATCTTGTCCGCCGTGCTTTAAAATTCTAACGCGAAGTTTTTTCCGAGAACTTCTATTATCGTAGTAAAAAAAATAATAGTAGCACAATAATATCTTATTTGTGTCATTCTCCCATTTTGCAACCCATTTTTACCAGTCCTACTGGTCGAGGAGTGTTCCCTTGTGAATTGTGATAATAAGAGGTGATTGAAGGGAATTATTGCTTTGTTATGTCCAAATCATAATCAAACTAATAGTCTCCTACTCTAGTAATATTAGATCTCTTGTTAAGTAGTACCAATTACCTTGATAAATAATCTTAATTAAGTTTCACTTGCATACATTGATATCGTAAAATAAGTTACATGTGATTAGAGGATAAAATACATAAATAGAATAAATATTCTTCGCACTGCCAACCAATATAAAATAAATCTATCTAAAATAGAGGACCGAGTCCACAATCCTACTACATATTGGGGGTTGAAGGCAAGCGTAAGTTTACCTGGACTTGGTAGCTCGAATAGCTTCCTAATTCAATTTCTATGCTGCAATGTCATTTTATATTTTAATTTAAAAACATTGCAACAAGATTTGAATATCAGCCATTTTGTTCACTAAAATGCTATTGAAAATTTTAAAAATTGATCAAGGATCATTAGCTATAACCTATTTCAATTATCTAATTTTTATATGAAATAAAGTAATTAATCACCGATTACATCTGCTGCTTGACACTAATTAAATCATTGCATAAACCTCTCTAACTATTTGAACATTTTTCAAATATATGAGTTTGGCATGGGTTGGGTTCAATTTTTGTTTGAAAAATCCATTTTACAACATTTAAGTTTTGAAATCTTTACAGAAATAATATTTATTTTTTCTAGTTGTATACATAGATAATAGATAATTATACATCCACCAATTATTTTTAGTTTAAGGTGACTGGGTATGCAGGCTATCTTAAGTTTTTCTTAAGCCCAATAATTATCAGCCCAAGATAATTGGACCACCTAATACATTAATTCAGGGGTAAAGCGACATGTCTTACAGGGACCACACTTTGTCGGAAAACTACATTACGTATCTAGGTAAAATATTAAGTTTTAGATGTATATAATAATTATTGCACACTCTTTGTCGGAGAAGTTTTTCACTTCTTTCAAGTCTGAATACCCTTGAGAAAATTTCTGGTTTCGCCACTGTGTTAATTTATATATTTATGTCTTACAATTAAAATTGCCGTTGTTCCTGTTACTTTTTAGTATTATCCATATTTGGTTGGTTTGAAAATAGAAGAAATTAGAGGTTGACAGGATTTATCGCTATCTGTATTTATTATGATTAACTAGTATTCGTACCCGCGCAATGCGCAGAGAATAAAAAAATTTAAAAAAGAAAATTTTACTTGAATAATACGGTGGACACAAAGTAGCATGAAAGAAAACTGATTTTGTTATTCATTGATTCGTTATATATGTTGGGTTTTGTTGCTCTTCATATATTTACATACATAATCGACACACATTGTGTGTTTCAAATAAAAGAGAAAATCAAGACATATAGCATACACGCTTCTAGCTAATATTGTAAAGCAAATTTTTGGGCTTTACCATTCTTAAGAAAATCTTTGCGTGTATGCATGAAGAAACTAAAATGTTAGTGAAATTAATTACTTATAGAATTGATATGATTTAAATTTACTTTGACAGCTCTAGCTCTTCCTCTTGACCATCACGAAATTGATGTCTCTTGCTTCTCAAGATCAAGAAATGATATAGAAATGTGTTCTCCTTATGCCAACTAAAGGGTATCAGAACAATTTAAAATCAATACAATTTTATTTTAACAGAAAGAATAATCCAAATACGTACCAACTTAGTCGAATGAGCACTGTACTAAAGCTAATTTTTATCTCCTTCTAAAGCTTTTGCATACTTTCTCCAAATTTATAGCTGTCTCATGTTTTGTGCTACTACTATATGCCAAAAGTTGTAAGGTTTGTCATATTTTTCCTTTAAGGATAAGGAGTTGACAAACTTATCGGTTTGAAAATGTTAAGCAAGTATTTCTAATGGACCGTATAAGCTCGCAATAGAAAAGTAGATGCACGAAAACAAACGTGCATTTTCAATCAGCATATTATGGTCTTTAAAGCACACGTTTCACAAAGAAATATCAATGCCATATATCTAAAGCACACGTCGAATCTCAAAAAACTGATTTTCACCAAAAGTCTTTAAAGAACTAAGGAATATGTAAATATAACATGGTATAGAGTTTCTTCAGATCCAATGCACCAATTGATGTTATTAAATTAAAGAGAGACATGTATTTAAATATGATGTTGATCAATACACAATCCAATTTCAGAATGTGTACCCTTTATTGGACTTTTAATATGAAGGCCACGAATTTGTTGGTATTAAACTTAGTCAAAGTGAACAATTTGAGCCTCTCCACCCATATTTTGAACCAAATTTCAGATGTGTTAGCGCTTAAATTAAAATTTCACAATGTACATAGGATTTCATCCAATGTATTTCTTTCAAATTCTTTATCTGACATCCAAGATTACTTTTCTACTGTTTAAACAATGTATAATTTCAGAAAAAAGCAATTCGAGTACCTCTTAGACAATGTGTGACGTTGGATACTTCAAAAAACGAAGCTAACTGACATCCAAGCTTGCTTCTCCACTATTTGAATAATGTATAATTTCAGAAAAAGCAATGTAAAAAATAATTACATAAAGGGGTCTAGTCAAAGTCAATTAACTCTAAACAATGTGTGGTGTTGGATATTTAAAAAAAATGAAGCTCCTTCGTCAATATATCTTCAAAGCTGTAGAATTAATTGAATAAGATTTCATAAAGCAGCAAGTCAAGGAGCAAAGAGTTGCACAATGTCTTTATGACTTAAATTGTAAAACTTTCTATTTGTGGAAGTCGACTTTCACTATTGTGATATATTTAAGCAATTATAATACAAAGCAAATTGGGGTATGCAAGCTATAAAAATAATGATAATGCTTATTCAAAAATGAACATATCTATGATTGTGGTCTAATTCAGTTAGATTATTTCCAGACATAAAGATGACATATCTTCCACCTTTTGCCTCAGGAGCTTGCCATAAGAGGGTAAAGCTTCAACAGTTCAACTATATCCTACTAAGCACATCCTGCAATGCAAAATCATATAATTATATATAACGTGCCTACATCTATGCATATATAGTTAGATTGAGACTCAATGTTAACCTCCCACTATCATAATGCATCGAAAGACGTCAAAATTTCATTATTAGGAGATCATGAAAATATATATTGCAAACAGTGTACTTTTTGCTCCACTCTTGTACGACAGAACATATATCATCTTTCTAGTCAACAAAAATATAAAAAAAAAAAAAAAATATATATATATATATATATATATATATATATGTGTGTGTGTGTGTGTGTGTGTGATGAACAAAACAAAAAACTTAAGAAAAATTAATTACCGGGAGTTTACAGAACATAGGTCCACCACCAGAATAGAAAATTTGATTTACTCTTGAAAAGGAATTGCCTCAAAGAAGTTTTTTTAAGGGAAAAAAAAAAAGAAATCCAACATATATACAAAGAATTAGCCCAAAGGAAGAAATAGAAGAAGATCCAAAAAAGTTGCTACTATAAATTCAACAGAATGAGAAGAATAATACCCAAATTGAATAAATAAAGGGGGAAATAGGCAAATTCGTCGATCACATTAGAAAAATTCCACAGATCCTCCTTGTAAAAAATATTACAAAAGTACAAAATAAACAAAATCTACTTAGAAGTAAATTAATTAAAATTGAAATGCAGAACCTTCACTTTTTCAAATAAAAAAAGAGCACCTTTTCTGGAGGAAATTGTGAACCGATGATTTCAAATCCATAACCATGGTGTAACAAAGTTGTCGTCGACGAACTTTTAGCAATTCAGAATGTTACTTCAAAATTGAACTCCGAAGTTCACGAACGTAGAATCACTATGGATACCTTGAGCGGGAGATGTGAAATTGCAAAAAATTAAACAAAGTTCGTGATTAAGAAAAATAGGAGGAAGATCATTTATGAGGGAGAGAGTGCGGAACGTGTGTCTTCTTTCAGTTTTCTTTTTAAACCTTTTTTACTTTTTCCGTTTTTATGAGGGAGAGAGTGTTTAAGTTAGTTTAGGATATCGTAGCCCACGTTTGAGAACATGATCAATCGTGGAGTTTTTTTTTTTTTTGCTTTATTACTATTTTTATGTAGATTTATAATAAAATATTTAAAAACTAATGAAAAATGTGGGAGTCCAATTTTATGGAATTGGAGTAATTTTTTTTTAGTTTTCAGTTTTAAAAAGTATCTGACCAAAAACATGGGAATAACCGAACTTGTTAATTATTTAAAATTTTATAATTTTTTCTATTTTAATTTTAAAAAATGTTGAATCTACAAAAGTATTGGAGTTTTGTCCTAAAACATAACACGTGTTGATATTTCGTTTTGACACTTGGCATAATTTTATGGATTTGCTTCTTCTTTTATATAGTAATAGATAATATGTTTGCATCTGAATACATATTGATTATTAAGAAATTTAAAATCTGAATATTTAACAATTGCGGCGGTGGCTGATTGTGCGGTCGGCTGTAGCAATTGTGCAAATGTAGGTTAGTGTTGGTGGACATGCGGCGGAGCCTGCTGGTTGTTGGTTGAGCTGTGGTAATGAATAGACTAGTAGTAATAAAATGCCGCGTTCACAAGAATCTTTAAATAAATAATAACGATTTTAACTCTTTACAAGATCTGCATAATGAATTTAACCTATAAGAATCACATAAATGATTATAAAATTAAAAAGATAATGGTTCATATTAAAATCTCCATCATATGAAAAATAAGCCTTAAACGTGTTAGCTTTTCAAATTAACTAAAAACGAAAATTTTCAAAATTATTTCATAAAACTAAGAGAGTTACCAAATATAGACATAAAATCTACGGACATATTCTACTTGTGCATCGTGAAAATGCATGTATAAATGATCAACATCCTCGGAACCAAAGGAACCTTCAGATTTTCATAGTAAGTCATTATTCCACGTAGCAACAAATCGAATACAAGATATGATAAAAATAAAATAGAAATAACCAACTAGAATATGGTCAAGCTACTAGCTATCATACTGCAAAATATATAAAGATAAGTATTTATGTGTATTAATTATAGGGCTGTTTAGAGCTTCATAATATGATGCTAACTTAATTAGTCACTTGTATAATTAATCGTGGTTGGGTGGTTGAAATACTTGTTGAAGCTGAGAGAACAAGGCTTTGTTTTCTTGATGTAGAAGAATAGCTTTTTTGCGCAACCTTTCATTCTCTTCAATTATGGTTTTGTTCTCTTTGTAGAGCTTCAAGTTCTTCATCTTCATTGCTTTCTTCAATTTCCTCAACTTTGCCCTTTCCTTTGCTTCCTTCGATAATCTCCCACCATTCCTACATATTACAAATCAACTCAAATGTCAATTCTTTTTACTTCAAACGTAAAACATTTCTTTTCTTCCCACAAATTAATATCAATTGCATAATGAAAATAAACGCTATTTAGTTCGTTTAAGATGAAAAAATATTATGTAAGTTATATATACATGAATTTGTAAACTATTAGTGCAACTTATAATTAATTATAGCATGTCATTACCATATATTGTGAGTACATATGATACTTGCGGTGAAGAGTTACGTTATCTGTTATTATAGGTCAACTTAACCTGACGATGATGTGAAAAATTTGTTAATTTGCTACTAACCTTCTTAGCTTGAGCACATGTATCTTGGCTGTTTTAGACAACTGTGGACTGTGGAAATCAGTGTAGCACGAGGAGGGCTGAAATGACTCTAACTGTGATGTTGCATGGCACATTTTGAGTTTCAGTAAGAGAAATGGGAGATGAAAAGATGGGGAAAAGGAGAGGGTCTTAAAATTGGATTATGGGGTTAATAATTTAGAAAAAAGTGCAATAGGATAGATATAATTTATAGTGAGGGAAAAGAACTTAAGGGAAGAAGAGAGGAAGAGGGAGAGATATATTTTTCCACAGCAATGATGACACAAGGTCCTCATGATTACAAAAGGCCAACAAAGTAGCCAAACCATATCTTAAGAAGAGCAATACAAATAGAATTACTTCAAAATGTTGCTTTGGACTTTTCGATAACTGTCTCAGTCCAAGATTCGAGTTTGGCACACAGGAAAATAGTACAAGGACCAACATTAATTGCATTAGTGGCTACCACGAGAGAGATGTGAGGAGATAATTTGGATTCCTTTTATTTCAAATAATTTCTCTTTCGATTACTTTTACTTGTTAAGTATTCTAAAAATAAACTTTTATTTTTACTTATCACTTTTTGTATATCAAGAGAAGATAATTTATTTTCCTTATTATACCTATAATATTAATTAGGGGTATCAATAAATATTTGAAAACCGACTAAATCGACCGAACCGTACCGCACCGAACCAATTTTTAGGTTTCTTTTAAAAAACCGTACGTTTTTATATAAATCTATAACTGTATCGATAATTAGGGTAGATTTTTTTATTTTACAAAAATAAATCAAAAAAATATCGAACCGTACCGAATAAATTTTACATGTGAAAAATATATTTATAGAGTGGGTTTAAAACTAATAAAGCATTAAATTTTTTATTTGGCCTTGAAATTATGAAAACTGTTACAAGTAATTAAACTCAAAATACTAATTCCTAAAACTTATTATGCTTTTTGTACTTAAACTAAGTTATTTCAAGTATCTTTGTGAGCAAGACACAAAGTATTCTAGCGATTATGAGTAGCAAACTGCAATGTATTGAATATGTTTCCTTTCATATAATTTAAATTTATTTTTTTGAATATTTAATATAGACTTTATTCTTAAGTCCCAACTTGTTTAATATCTTTCCAATCGTGTGATTTATATCCTCTAGTAATCTTTCATGTTTTTTTAAATTCATCAACCTTTAAAAAGTAAAAATATCTATAGAGTTTTGCTAAGTCCTATAAAAGAACGTATGTTATTGCACTCTACTTCTACTGGTGAATTTACATGACATTTAAAAAAATACAGAAAATTAACCGCACCGTACCGATACCGAAGTGAAACCGACATGATTGGGACGTTTTGAAAAGTCTAATTTTGGTTATACATAATAGAATAACCGAAAAATTGATATGCTACAAATTTTATAAAATAACCGACCGAACCGAACCATTGACATCCCAAGTATTAATAACTCATTTCAAATTATTTTCTCAAATCTATCAAATATATGCATCGATTAATATGGGTATTATGATAAATTATGCATTTTATTTATTATTTCTTAAAGGATGTGCAAAGTCAATAGTAGACAAGTAAAAGAAAATGGAGGGAGTATCATTTTTATTCGAGATTTGGGATTAAAAGATTTGTTGCTAGAAAACGTTTTACTTTTTAATGGATTTAATCAGCATAAATAAAATTAGTGAGATCAATATAATTCAAATATCAAATGGTTAAATTAAAAAAATGGATTACTAGCTATATACAACTTGCATGTCACCTTTTTTGAAATTTAGGACGTTCCCCTTTTAATATCATGATTACACTCCGTATCTAGTCCGCGTTTTACATTGTTTTAATAAGTGAAGTGTGGAAATAGCTAAAGAATTGCATAATTTTCATGTTTTACTAACCCAAAAGAAAAGGCATATGACTATGAAGTATAGTGGGATCAGAGGCGGATCCACGTGGAGGGGCGTGGGGCACGTGCACCCATGCTCCCCCTTAGGTTGTGTATCACATGGACATTTTTCGGATAAAGTACTTAAATTTTCACGTGGGAACCTATGATCAAAGGAGTATTTGGTGCAGTGGTAGCTTTGTGCACCATTAACCCCTAGGTTCAGTGTTCGAATCCATTTCTCTATCTTCTGTCTCTCAGCCATTTTTCTATTTGTTTTTTGTTCTTTTCTGTTCTGTTCAAATTTCATACCTATCTTTCTTTTTTTTTTTTTTTGTCATGCATTCTTCTGTTTTTGGGTTCACCATTGATATATCCTTGAATTAAATATTAAGTTTAATACTTGTAACTATAAATAATGATGCTATTATTGATAGTTCTCCAAGGTAAGTCTTAGAGAACCAAATCAAATAATGGTCGGATAATGATGCACTCATCCTTCTGAAATCCTGAATCCGCAAGTGAAATTTAAGGAGTTGATGTAACCTTAGATCGAGGCAAAGGCTATTTATTTGGTCGAGGCATTCAAAGTCCAAAAGGAAGAACGAAAGTTACATTGGGTTGTGGAAGTCATTGCAAATTATTGATTGATTACAAATAAAAAAAAGTAGTACTATTTAAAAGAAAGCTTTAAAAGATAATGCCAATAAAATGCCTCGACAAAGTTGGATTTAGTTGTTAAAGAACGCCTTTTGGATTTAATTCCATTTAGTAGTCAAAGATGTACTTTGACTATTGTTTATTATGACGACAAAACTTTCCTAAACAAGTTAGATTAATATTTGTCACTAGACAAGAAACTGTTACAGATTCAAATGTCCTTAAGATTACCAAGCAATTTCACTTTGTTGTCAAAGTTTAGAACTTTTTAACTATTACTTCCACTGTCCCATTTTAATTGTAATTTTAGCTTTTTTATGCCTATTAAAAAATAGTACTAAATACAAGCCATAATTTGCTGAACTCTATTACATATTTTTTTAGAATTGAACTAGTATTAGAAAGAACTATTATATCTTTAATAATAAGGGTATAGTTAGAAGTAATAGCAAATTTAATCTTAAGTTCCTAAAATAAAACATACTAATTATTTTGAAATAATATTTTTGAACTAAAGCAACAGTTAAAATAGGACAGAGGGACTAGCTTTCAAAGTTTTGGACACACTAGCCATTATTTTTTTAACTTCCTGGTTTTGTAAGAAATGAAGAAAGATATTTCAATCGTTTAAAGTTATTTTTGGTTGAGGAAATGGCCGGATAGTCATCCACTATAACTTACTCGAAGGAAAAGATTAGTATTAGTAATATAGAAATTAATTATGTAAGGATCATAAGTTATATAGGGATTAATTATGTAAAATTTAGTTTTGTAGGGATTAATTATGCAGGGTTTAGTTACATAGGATTTTGTTATGCATGGTTTGATTATAAAGGAATTATTTATGTAAAAGATTAGCATTGCATGGATTAGTAATTTATGGATTGTAACGTAGAGATCTTTTTGTTAAATGCTTACTTTACTTTAATTATATAAAATGTGTAATTTAAAATATATATGAGGGATTTTGGGTCATTTGGTTATTTAATCCATGTATTACCAATACATATATTAGTTATTCCACATTTTACCTTGTATAGATAATTCATAGATTTGTTGTATAACTTATCTATATATTACTTATACCCCTAATGGAAAAAGCAATCAAATACAACACTAGTTATGCTGTAACCAACTACCAAACGACCCCTTACTATATGAAACTTTTTGTCTTGTGGGGTGGTGGATTCTTTCTCTCCTTGTTCTTTTTTGTTGTTTCCTTCTTGTTTTCGTCTTTGTTTTTTTTTTCTTTGTAGGGTCTCAACTGCAATCAAATGGCCACCAAAGAAATATTCAAATGAGAATGGATAGCGAACAAAAAAAATTAGAAACCTTTTGATGGAGAATTAGCTAGATATCACATGATATATTATCTACGATAACGGAGAGGAAAAAAAACAGAACTGGGTGGTAAATCTTGGACTATATAAACCTTTAAATAGATGAAGAAAAAATTTGGGATGAGAATATTAGTAGTTAACAAATAAAGCCCTGGAATTATAAAGTATCTGTTTTCTACAACAAAGACAGGTGAAGCAAGTTCCAAGTGCATGTGAATGAGGGGTTGGGAGTCAAAAGTGGTGAGAAGAAAGGAGCCAAAATGAGGTTCATCTATTTCTCCGTTGCCATCATTAACCTATCTTTTTTCTTCTTTCTCTTGGAGTCTTGTTCATGAATCATGATTATGGGTGAAGAAGAAGACGGTGCTGTTTATCCAATTTCATGTGGACAGTTTATCAAATGGTCCCTTAATTGAACAGTATGAACTTAGCTGTTGCTGCTGCTACGACTACTACTAACTCTTTTATTAGTAATTTTATTTTATTCTTCAGGTGCGTAATTTGAATGTTGACCAAGAAAAAAATGAAAATACCATATGAAAGTTGAAAACAGTAATCAACATGACGGTGACAAATTTATCCGTTCATGGATTATTAAAGGATTTTAAGACAGATTGTGATCGAGCTGAATCTACACAAATAACTCGACAGAATATTGATTCTGACCAAGTTTTAGTCGAAAAATAACTTGCTTATTACGTGTAATTTAGCTACCAAGAACTACGCCAATAATATTATGTTCCCTTGAACTCTCTAAAAACTTGTCGCACTAAGGGCATTGTTGTAAATTAGAAGAGGACATTAACCATCTTTAGAGAAAGCAGAAAGGAAGAGAATATTCATAAATCATACATACCGTCTGCCAAATATCTAACCCATTTCATAAGGCTACTTTTTGCGGTAAATCTCTCAAGTCACACACTCTTTTGATCAATTCTTCACATGGACTTGCAGTAGCACCGCAGTACCCATTCAAGTAATGCCCTTTCATTTCACATGTGTAGCTTACACAGAAGTTGGTCAATTCAGGCACTCAATCTTTCTGGCTCATGTGAGGAAAAACTAAAATTCTCGGCGGTGAAGTTTAATTACGACCAAAACTGTAACCAAGTCCTTGCTACTTTGGGGAAAACTTAACAATAAAAAATTATTAAAAAAAGAATAAGCTGGTCAACACTCTTGAAAATTTACTTCAGAGGTGCCAAGCAAACAATCAACACCTAATGCACACTGACTTGGCCTGACTAAGATTTCTAGTTCTAGAAAGTTCTCTAAATATATACAAATAAAAAACTTCACGCTGACATTTTGAAGTGACTACATAAAATTTAGAGATACACTGCCTGGCTACCTTCTGTACATGATCCAAGCCGTCTGATATCAGAGCACGAGTCTCCCCTTTCTCCTGTTTAGGGAAAGCTTGGCGTGTGGCTTCCGACCCATGGTAATATTATGCTTCTAAATCCCGAACCTACCCTAGAAGAACCAGAAACAATACCCAGTTCAATACACATGTATGCCAGCTATCCAACAGAATCTTCTTGGGTGGCTTCATCATCTTCTTCCATTGCATCCTCATTCACTTTCTCACCGTCAACTGTCTCTGCGTCTGATGCTGCTTCAGTATTCATTATGTTATCCTCATCGTCAGTGCAACTTTCTGTAGCAGAATCAGAGGCGCCTCCTTCATTTCCTCCTTCATCACAGTCACTACCAACTGCATGACTGAATTGCTCCTTCAAATCAGGAGCAACAATTCCAATCATCTCGCTCAGTGCTTTACGATCATTATCCCATCTAGAAGGAGGTTTGGAAGTAGATGTAGCGCATTGACTCTCACCCCCTGGAGCACCTGAATCTTGTAAAGCTGCAGGACATGCATCGTTGTCTTTACTCTTAGGAGTATCATTCTCACCATGGACAGAAGGAGCCGTGCTGCACGCCCAGCTCCCAGCTACCTCTGAAGCCAAAAGATCAGCTGTCCTGATGGTTCCTTCAGCTTCAGTATCTTCAATCACGTTATCATCCTCGGCGAGATTATTTTCTGGGGAAGGAGGCATACTCTCATCACAAATTGCAGGATTTTGCAACTGAGCTTCTTTCCCTGAAGTTCCATCATCCAGCTGCATTGTGTTCCCAGCTAAAGCACAAAACTTGTTTAAATCTATATTCCTTTCACCATTGATTCCCAAGCTCTCAGTCTCTTGCACGTGTTCCGTTCCAACAAGGTCACCCACCATATTGGCTGCTACACCAGCAGTATCACTTTCAGGGACTAGCTCAGTTCCCACAGCATCTCCCTCAATGGGTGCTGTCCCAACACCATCGACTTCAGAACCAAATCCACCCTTCACCTCACATTCAGCACCAGCAAATTCCACCTCCTGCGTGTCTTGTCCCCCTTCTTCAATTCTGTTATTGCAATCATGCTTCTCTGTGGCACTTGCCTCATCACTTGATAACTCAAATAATTCCCTGACGCGTCTTGTGTTGGCAGCACTGCAGCCAGCTCCAGTCACATTGTGACTTCCATCTCCTACTTCTTTCTTTCTTACTAGGGATCCATTCATGTTCCCATTGTATGCATTAAGGTCAATATCGACAGAGGTATTCTCATAATTTTCCTCATCTTCTAATGTCCTCTGCATTGCCTTTAATTGCTCTTGCTGCTTCGCAAACAAAACTGAGATCTCCTCGGTAGTAGAATAGAAAGCCCGGAGTTGTGTTTCTCTGCATAGCAACCATGTAACCACCAGTATAAGTGGAGAGAGGCAAATGCCAGAAAATGAAAGGCGTCTCCGACGAATATATAAAGAGGAATATAAAAGCTCAGCACAGTACTGTATAAATCATATGTACATGCTCTCGGTAAAATGATACACGTAATATCTTGTATGGTATAAATAATTCTGTTTGTAGACTTCTTTCTTTAATCAAACGAACTTTCCATTTAGATACACGAGATCTTAAAAAGAGTGTTCTTAACAAACAGTAAAAGATAAAATAAGAAATATCCTACATTTCTTCAAACCGGTAAACCTAATTAACATTAGTACCAGCCGTACAGTTTACATCTTACCGCAGCATTATTCTTTCTCTAGCGCCTTTCAGTCTGCGCCTCTCAAAATCAAGATCCCGCATTGCAGCACTGATCTCTAGTTCAAGAGCAGAAACTTTGGCCCACGCCTCTTCCCGAGCTGCCTGCTACCGACAGCAAAAGAATTGATAGAAAGAACAAAAGAAAAGAAAGAAAAGATCAGAGTTCATATTTGACATTCTTTCCTGCACATACATGTAATAATTTGAAGAGCAAATACAGATCCACTTCCAGCAAGGCACGGGACAGCTTTCATTTCTTCCCATTATCAAACATAAATATGAAAATATCATACAAAAGAATAGTCTTTTGATCGCTTTTGGTGCACTCATATAGCCCCTACTTGTATAGAAGACTGGGTGTCTTTTGTAGAGAATCATGTTTTGATGTAAATTCTCTACTTTTTGGTATACTTCTTGAATACGGGAGTTTTTTCGCCCTTTTGATTAATACAATTTACCTTACCAAAACAAATATCATACAAAAAGAGAAGTAAGCTATCTTATCTTTCCTTTCCACATCCAAGGGGCTCAATCGAGTAGCGAACAAAGGGGAATATCTCAAGATACAAATTCAATAATTAATGCCAGATATTCGTATGGTCATCCTACCTTTTCACTTTCAAGCTCTTTGCTCAACATTTTCCTCTCATGCTCAAGTTCCTCTATTCTCTATGAAAAATTAGATGCAAGATGTCAGCTTCTCAAGCAAGGAACTGAAAGGGAATTGATATCTTGACAACAGATGTTTACTTTTTTCCTACAGGCAGAAGATAATTGCTCCTCACGAATTTGAGCATCAAGCTGACGAACTTTGTTGTCAGAAATAACCAATTTCTGCCTGGTGTCTTCCTGTTACAAGCTAATGAATTAGGAGCCAAGGTGGCTTACAGTAAGTAAAATGTAGGTTAGACAATATTACCAACTTGGATCTCAAAGTTTCCACCAGTGAACAACTTTCCTTCTCTGACTCCTGCCATTATGAGCTGAATGAGAAAGAGCAATGGGACGTTCTAAAATTCTCTTGCATAGTAGAGGTTAATTTCTACCTGAAGCTTATTAATAATTTCTTGCTGCTCTTTTTCTCGTCTGATAGCAGATTCTGAGAGCCGTTTTATTTCCTCCTGGGCTTCAGCCTGCACTCTCTGTATAGAGGTTTTTAGATCCAAAGCAGCCTTTTCACGTTCTTCTTTCCTCTGTTCACGCTCCTCATCAAGCAAAGCTTTCAGTTCTGAAATTGATACTTTCTGGCTGAAAAAGCAAACACCACTTCAAACTTTTAACTCACTCTTCCTAAAAATGATCGTAAGCTAATTCAGAAGGCAGTGTGTGCCAAAGAATAAACACCAGGATATTGACAATAAAGTAGTATAAGCTTTGCAAGGAGGAGGAGGTAAACAATAATGAACTTGGGATTTTCGAGCTTATTTACTAGTAGAGGAAGTGGACAAGAAAAACGAGAAAGCACAATGTCATTCATGATTCCTCATAATTAAATCAATGGCATACTAGAGCCATTACCTGCTTATTATTTCATTGGCTTCAACACAGGATTGCTCAGATGCACTAAGTCTTTCATTAAGGCCTTCCAAAGCATGATTCTGCTCTGCAGATATTCTATTTGATTCAACTAAGTCCTTTTCTTTGGCTTCCAATGACTGCTGTAATTCTTTGAGTTCTTCAAGGTATGGTTTAGAAACCGATTCCCTCAATTCTTTCATTTCCTGCAAGACAAAGGAAAGCTTACTGAGACAGGTGGAGGGATAGAATCTGTCAATCAATAAGTAATGGGACAAAAACCATAAGACAACACAAGAAACAGGAGTCAATCAGGGAAGATTGATCAATTTCCATTTACTCACACCAACAGATGGACCACCATGTCAAGGTTTATTATAACATCCTCCCACCTACCTCCACATACCTAGCATCTTTTCTCCAAAAGACATACCTAGCATCTTTGATCATCATAATTGGATATACTGGAATCCGACAGATTTAAAGGTAAATATTATTCAAATTATTGAAAGTTTCAGACACCGCACAGCTCTCCAGAATAAATAGTTTGCAGCAGAGAATATCAGCTTCTCTGTAGGTCACACTGCACTTTCAAAAGCAGACAGACTCTGAAGAAAACAGTATTTTGTCTGGTCCTACTTCTAATCTCTGATACTACATACTAGTATAGATCATTTCACCCTATAAAAGATGAAAGGATTTGGAAAGCAAATGTTATTCAATCAAAAAGTGCAAGATCTTAGAAACAAAAATATTACTTAACATTCCAAAGGTGCAAAAATTTGAAACTGCAGCGAAAGCAAAAAGATTTTAAAGAAAAGAAAATATAATTCACACCTTAAAATGTTTCTTACACAGCTTCAGTCTCGAATGACTGTCTTCTTCATGGTATATAAAGCTTTTCTTAGGCATATTGAACTACTCTTTTCTAAAATGAGAAAAGTCATGGCGTATTAGGAGTGATTTAGTTTTATATCTTATGATGCTACTACATTAGCAAAGAAACAAAATTTCAGAAGCTTTCTAGTTAAAGTTGTGTACACAGTTGGAAGGTGTTGACCTAACAAGCATAGGCAAAACACAGAGTTTTCTGACCGTCTATCTAAAGTTTTTAGTAGTACAACTAATTATGTTCAGAATAAAGCATTTCAAAATGGTTGTGTATTCTGAAAATTGTATGAGTAAACATACCATCTCATGACGGTCCACAGTAGCACGGTTTTCAGTGCGCAAGGAATCAATAGTTGCGACATGACTTTCCAGTTGCTTCCGCAGTTCCTAAAAGAGTACCACATCCGAAATCACAGAAAGGTAGTATAGGGGTAAAAAACGACCTTGAAAGACTGCAAAAGGAAAACTGATTTCTTTGATTAAGGAGAATGCAAAACTACCGTGTTTGACCGCTGCAGGCTACGAAAGTCATCCAGAGAAATGGGACCTTCAGAAGTGCCAATTCCAATTCCCTTGAATCTTTTGCTTTCTGAACCATATTCCTCTTAACCAGCAAAGACAAAAGCAAGTTAATAAAGCTACTTTTCCCTAGCTTATCAATAATAGAAAACAAAACACAGTAACAGATATTAAAGTACAACATTAAACATATCCTAATGATAGGTATCAACCCTTTGATACTTAATGTAAATCAAATTTATAAAAAACAACTAAATGTGATGATTGATCATTAGAATTCAACCTGAAAAGTTTAGGAAAATGTTGCATCAGAAACTGGCAAATTCGCACATTCAAAAAAGACAACTCATCTATTTCTGCATCCTCTGTGATGGTTCAATGAAAACAAAGTCTTCAGGAAGAAGTCGATAGATCATGTTTCCAAATACACTGTGTGATAAGTAGTTGGCAAGAATATGAATCATATTCCAAATAAATCAAACAAGTTCGGGCCGAGATAAGTGGGTATCCTTCAGTTTTCTAATAGATGCATAAGCATTCTTTATTCTTTAGCTACATCAACATGCATTGAGTCCAAAAACAGAGTTATCAAAGGTGAAAGAAAGGCGAAGAAATGCACTAAGGTATGCTAGAGCTCAAATTGCAAAGCACTATTGAAACATGCAATTTAGATCAGAAAGGTGCAGATGAAGAAAAATTTAAACAAAACATAAATGCAATGCAAGTTAAAACAACTGCAATAAAAAACAACACTCTGAAAAAAGAAATTCTAAAAAATGCAATTAAAGGAAATATCAAATATTTAAAGTAAATATCATGTCAGTCAAGTTCAACAACAACAACAACAACAACAACCCAGTATAATCCCACTTAGTGGGGTCTGGGGAGGGTAGTGTGTACGCAGACCTTACCCCTACCCTGGGGTAGAGAGGCTGTTTCCAAATAGACCCCCGACATCCTTCCCTCCAAGAACTTCCCACCTTGCTCTTGGGGAGACTCGAACTCACAACCTCTTGGTTGGAAGTGGAGGTTGTTTACCATCAGAGCCGCCCCTCTTGTCAGTCAAGTTCAAAAAACATAAATTTCTTATTCAGATGCAATTATAAATTTCTCATTTGCCTTTAATGATTAATTTTTTTATGCTAAATTTCCATTTTCATACTTGTAAGTTCTGATCACATAACATATTTATCTATAACTTTCCTCAACAATTGTTATAACATACCAATACCAGATTTTATTTTATTTTATTTCCATTCTCCTCGATTGGGAGCTCGTGTGGCACCTTGGTGTACATCATAGCGCTTTGTTGCCTGTATTAAACTGTTGCTAATTGAGGTAAAGCATAGGTTGCACTATACCTCTTTTGGCTTAAGAGCCTCATGTGTGATTTTCAACAGCACTTCTCAAAAGTCCACTTCAGGACCAAAGCCATGAAAACAAGGTGACAAACCAGATAACAATGAACTAGAAAGCATTGAATAGATGAAATGCCATACACTTACAGCACACAAAATTAGATGAAAATGCTCCAAAATGACAATTCGATGAAGGCACAATCATTGAGAAAATCTACCTGCTTTTCTCTTTTGAACAGTAGCATCAGCTGAAGAAACAGATATGAGAACTTCTCGGAACACAAAGGCAAATGAAAGTTCTGCAAACATTACAGGGAAAAAGATATTTTACTAAGTTTCATCATTTTTGTAAAAGAATATCATGCAATAAAAACCAAACAAAACTTCCGCAACCAATCATAGCACAGAGAAATTTATGTTTTTTTTGTTAAAATAAAATTTTATTCATAAATAAAAAAGTTAGGTTCTATCACAAATAAATAACAAGAGATAATCTTTTTTCTTTTACCCATTAATATCCCCAGAGTGGTGAGGATGGAGGTTATGATGTTATCCTGGTAGAGAATTTTAACCTGAAGATACAATGTCAACGGGGAAGGAAGGCGGAGAGGGAGGGAGTACGATTACTGTAGAGTGTAGTCTCAAAGTCAAAGACTAAAAACCAAATTTCTATATGCAAGACATTGATGACAATCAAGTTTTTTTTTTTTTTTTTTTGGGGTTGGGGGGGGGGGGGGAAAAGGT
>MU748544.1:44647-71057 GCA_026770625.1 Nicotiana glauca
GGGGGGGTGGGGGTGGGGTTTAATGACTCATAATAGCTTTGTTTTCATCTGGTCAACTTTACCTAGAGACTTAGTAAAGACCGCATGTCTAAGACTATGGACCTTTTTCCTATCCATCAAAGTCTTCCATAAATGTTTAAAATTAAAATTAGAACTTTCAAGGATTTGAATACACAAATCTAAAAGGAGAAGACTAATGTAAACCAATCGAACTAAAATTGTTAATCATCTTTTGGTCGGGAATGATGCACATATGAAGCAAGCAAGCAGAAACTTTATAAAAATAGCTACTCTACCATGATGTGGCGCAAAAGCAATTGAGATAATATCACCATGACGTAGTCTGGCTTCAGGACTACTTTTGTTCAACTTTTCCCAATTCAGATACGTCCCATTTGTGCTGCAGAGAACCAAAATAAGTCAGAAAACTCCTGTGTCAAGTTGCATCAAAAAAGTTCCACATATGATGTTCAACCTTGAATCTTTCAGAAAGACTGCAGTGCAACTGTTGGCAGAATGCTCCGCATCTTCGCTGACAACCTTTCTCCTGTAAATCTTGCAATGTTGAGCACTAACAGCTGGAGACAATATCTGGAAACGGCTATCATCTACCAACCGACCAATGCAGTGTTCTTCAGATGTAAGAAGCATGTTCATTCCCTATTTTAAGGACAAATGTCAATATATAAAATTGTTTGCGAGAAATGCTTCAATAATGTAAAGCATGATATGCTGCATCATATAAAAGTGACAAAAATGGCCTTTTCTTATTTAGTAAACTGCCACTTCATTGATTGCTAAATCTCAATCTGCAATCAGACTAAATGGGGCAGAACCCAGCAAGAGGATACACAAATAGAAGGTATATCCTCGTATATTCACTCTACCACTTGTGGCGGTAAAGAAACCAAATGCTAAAATCTCCATTTCAAATTGAAATTTTAAATCCAGTACTTCTTCTGATGCATTTCAAGCTACCTTATTTTATGTGACTGTTCCAATTCCAAACCCTCATCTAACGCAAGCTTGCAAGGATTCATCCAAGACTAAGCATAATTCATTTCTGCTGGAATACTCAAGTATCACATCCAGCTATTATACCGCAATGCTCCAGACTAAATCTTCAGTTTTGGGGTCTAAGTTTTAAAGATATCTCGTCTGAAAGTTAGGATGTAATAGCTTGTTCGTGTCCTACCCCTCAAGATGTCTACTCAGAATATTTTCCACGCAATTATTAATGGTCACAGCACCTATTTTTCTAGAGCATTAAACATTTTGAGGCCTCACGCCATTCTTAATAGAGCTATCAGGTCCCAAATTATGAGCTCTACCAGTTAATACAGACACTCAATAGCTAACAAATTAAACATGGAGTGAGAATTTAGCATTTTGGTCCACCTACAACTTACCTCCAGAATACTCACTTTTCCTACTTTATAGACTCCGCCAATGTGAGCCTCATCCCGTAGCACGGAAAAAAAATATCAAACTTTATGTGATGAGTTCAAATAATTGAAAGAAAAATCAGCCCCAACATTTTTTACATGACATACAAATGTCAGAAAAGGACCAAAAGAGAACTCCTAAGAAAAAGGAGCCAATTGAAAATTGTGGAGGTATTGCAGAAGAATAGAGACCTGAAGACGCTTGCGGGCTTTATCCGAGATGGCAGTTAAGACGCCCCAAACGTCAGGATCAGAGTACTGCAAAGGCTGAGACGCAATTTTCGAAGCCACTGATAGTATAAAATCTTCAGGACTCAGCGGATTTCTCTGCAACGGTGAATTATCAATGCCATTGGCATCGGTAATTTTGTAGTTGTTATTGCCATTACAATTGCTACGGGGAAGGGAAGAACATGATTCGGAGAGAACCGGAGACTGGTCTTTACTAGGGTTTGAGTTCGGTTTAGAAAGCAGTGGAGTTGTAGGATTATCGTCTTCCTTCGCCATTCATGCACTGATTCCGTGAACTCTCAGTCTCACTCAGTGTCAGTGTGTGAAAAAAAAGGCGGGTATTTTGAGAACCCTAATTTATTGAACCGGGTTTTGTTGATCATCTAGCTTGCTGGGGAAGCTGAGTGATCTTTTTGTTTGATTTCTTTTTCAGGCCCCAAACTTTGGTCTTTTGATTAATTTGTACTTCTTCCGTTCTTTCTTCGGCAGCTTTTTATATGGCACCATAAAATACTTCTTAAAGTTTAAAAAAGGCAAAATAGATAAACGGCTCATTTAAGTTGTCCTCAACGGTCAGTCAGACACCTCAACTGACCCGTTTATTATTTTAACACTTCTTCTCCACTAAAATACGACCTGGTGAACCCTTCACGCTGATATGGCAAAGTGTATGTTTTACACTTAATTCTAAGCGCGTGAAACCCCCAAAATTAAGGTTTTTTTTTCTTTTTTCTTTTAAATTTAACATTATTTTATGTGGGTCCCATTATATTTTATTTTTCATACATTCATTTCACTTTCTTCCCAAAATATTCCTTCTTCGCCAAACCTATTCCTTCCGCCATTAATTCACCCCCTCCGACATACTCCGGCCCGGTTGAAGAATAAGCCTCCAAGTAGTTACAATGAACATAGGATTCCCAATAATAAGAAGATATAAACAAAGGATTTGGAGATTAACATAGCAGAAGGTGAAATCCCTAGGAACCACCGCTGAACTCCACCCTAAGACCTGCGATAAGGTCGTTGTTTTGCCGAAAATCATTGAGGAAAATCGGTAACATTGCTCCTCCGACATACTCCGGCCCGGTGTCCAATATCTCCGTCGCCGGCATATCTTCCGTTCTTAAGATTTGGTTCAAGGCTTCCAACTATTGGGTTTCTAGATTCCGTTAGGATTTCGGCAAGGTCTGAGTTCTTCGGTAAGGTTTATTTAGTCCATCACGTATTTGAGGGGGTCCGTTCGTAATTTTCAGTCTGTTGTCGTCGTCGTTCCTGGTCTCTGTTCGTATCTAACTGGTGTTGTACGTTGGATTTTGAGATCTGCTTCTTAATCCAAATTGAAGTAAAGTTCCGATGAAGAAGGGTGAGGGGTCAGGGTTTTTTTTTTTTTTTTTTTTTTTGCAATTTCCTCTCTTCTGCAAAATAGTTGCTGAAGAAAAGTGGAGACTAGGAGGAAGGGCTGGAGACGAAGAGGAAGTGATGGAGACGAGGAGGAAGGGCTGGCGGTGATTCATAGATATGGTGATTAAAGAAGCTTTTTCCATAATTATTGTTCTTTTTTCTTTTTTAAATTATTATTATTGCTTTTTTTGTTTTTGTTTTATAATAGGTGGCAAATTTTTTTAATTAAAATTACACATTGCATTTTATCATTTGTTCGTTTGATATCAATCCGAGAGTGTATTTCACGCGAGGTGGGATAATGAGATCGGTAATTGACCTACTTTATGAAGGCTTGAAGTGTCCAACTGAAAATGGGGTCAGTTGAGGTGTCTGGCTGACCGTTGAAGACAACTTAAAGGGGCCGTTTATGTATTTCGCCTTGAAAAAATATGTGATTTATAAATGTGATTTTTGAGCTTTGACATGTGGTTCTATTTTACAAATTATTTAGGACTCGATGTTTGAATTCATGCAAAATATTTAACAAGTTAGTTTGAATCGCGTTATTCTTTTATTTTTTCGCGAAGAGAGTGTTTGGCTAAGCTTATAAACTAGTCAAATTGGCTTATAAGAATATTTTGGCTTATCTACGTATTCGGTAAATATTCAAAGTGCTCATAGGTAGGGCTACTTATCGAGCGGATTGGACGGTTTTCTACTCGTAACGGTTTGGTTTAACGGTTATCGGCTTTTAAATGTATTAATTTGTTAGCCACCTGATAAGATATCGGGCGGATTGGTATCGGTTTAGATCTTATCGGGCAGTTTATCGGCCTAACGTACATATTCACTAAATTGTGTTTTCCCTATTGGACATGAAATAGCTTAACTGATTATTGTGACGACCCGACCCGTTGTCTCATGGGTTACATACTCGTTTTTATTGTGAAATTCACCTAGAAATTCATGGAAATTAAGCCTAAAATTGATGAACTAGGGCTTGAGTTTTTGATATTTCAAATTGGGATTTGATGGGTCATTTGAGCTCGGATTTGAGAGTTCTTGGTATGTATGAATTCGTGGCGAGATAAGAAATCCGGTGATGTTAATTTTCTAATTTTTTCGAGAAGTGGGCCCGGGGCTCAGGTTTTGCTATTTTCGAGATTTTTGCTATTTTCGATTGTTTTCGATCGAGTATTATTCCCTTAGCATATTGTGAGGTATTTGCTCTGATTTTGGGTAGATTCGACGCGTATGGAGGCCGGTTTGAGGGGTAAAGGCGTCGCGAGCTAGAGATTTCACCATTTTGAGGTGAGTAATGATTGTAAATGATATTCCGAGGGTTTGAAACCCTGGATTTGCACACCGTAGTGCTATATTGAGGTGAATTACATGTCGAATAGCGGGCGTGGGGTAGAGCACCATTGTTCTCTCTTTTGGTTCATTATTCTGACCTTGTATATTTTTGGTCTTGTAGTTGTATTTATACTCTGATAGATGCTCGTGACTTGTGACACCCCAGTCGGGCTGTGTTGGGTTGTAAATTCGTTAATTAATATCATTAAGTCATATCTTGCTATTTATTCATGTTTAACTACTTTGAAAGAGACGAATTGGGTTAGTTGGCTGGCCTTGTCTTCACGAGAGGCGCCATCACGACTAGTGCGAGGTTTTGGGTCATGACAAGTTGGTATCAGAGCCTAGGTTACTAGGTCTCACGAGTCATGAGCAGGTTTAGTAGAGTCTCGTAGATCGGTATGGAGACGTCTGTATTTATCATCGAGAGGCTGCAGAACCTTTAGGAAAACTTCACCTTCTTGAATTCTTATCGTGCGTCCTTGATTCAGCTTGAAAAGAAACTCTTGAAATTCCTTCCACGCGTTCGTAAGCGCACATGAGCGCTCAGTATCAGATGTGCCTTGATGGCTTGTGATTCCCCGATCAAGGGGCGGGATGTGATCTCTGTGAGTTTGATGTTGGGCCAGTCTGGAGGACTTGAGGCCGGATCTTTGCCTATGGCTTGAGCACCGAGGTGCTGATTGTGTGAGTAAGTGTTTTGAACTTATATGTTCGGTATTGTCCCTGTTAGCCGGAATGGCGGTTGGATATCCATGTGATGAGTATGTTAGTACCGCGAGATGTATCTATGACTTGGCAGCGACGAAGAAGTATGTTGGATAATAAATGAACTGTTAAGTGTTTGATTCCTATTGCGATTTGATGTGTAGCCCGAGTTATGGGCGCGTAAAGAATATCTTCGTATCTCCTAGTTGGGGGTGAAGTGCATTCCATGTGGCGGTATGAGTTCAAACCCAGAAAGACTAAATGACTGTGTAATGCGTATGACGGTGGAAGGCGTGCTGAAATACTAAATTGAGGCGAAGCAGGTGGGTGATCTCCTGCAGAGTGTTATTAGGTAGTATGATCCTTATGTGTATGTTAGAAGATCTTATGTGTAATTGAAGGGTACGTGTTGAAATTTGAAAATTCGGGTCATTTAAGAGAGTGGACTCAACTGATGCGGGGATGAGTGCGAGATTTGCAGAGGGGTATAGTACTAGATGATCTATGTTTTCACAAACTTGTAAATGATTTGAGTTTAATCTCACTATGGTATTGTGGTATCATTAGAGTAAAAGTGTTATGAGTTGTTGAGTGTGTCTTGATATATGGCTTCGAGCCAAGTTGGGGAGGTTGCTGTTGATTAGCTGATTGCACGGTTATGTGCTATGTTGGTTCCGATCTGAGGCATGTTGGCGGATCAGTTCTAGTTGCAGAAATTGAGCCGAGGATGGCACGAGTAAAGGAAATTGTGACAAAGGTTATATTATGTTCCATATGGTATGAGAATCACGGAATGTCTAGAATTGTTGTTAGTAAAGAATGCTCGGTGCATAGAGCAGGAAGTTGCTTGGTTGTATTGGGATAAGGATCTCATTTTGCGGTATTGTAGTGCCAATAAGGCATGAGTGGTTTTGTTCGTTAAGTCAGGTAATTTGCAGTTTGAATACGAGTGAATGACTCTCGAGAATGGTTTTAATGTGCTCAAGATTCTACATGTAACGATCAGGTGTCTTAAGGTTGTGTATGTGGTTAGAGACTGTGTTTTATTGGGAAATGCCCAGACTTGTGGTATTTTTATGTTAATTATGGGATCATATGTATCGGTATTTGGAAAGTAAAGGTAGCGAATTCAGATTCGCAGGAAGTTTTTCAGAGTAAGTATTCTGGAATATGGTGTTTTGAGAATATTCGAGGGAGAGTATTCAGTGGCTTATGAGTTTCAGACAGTGTGGTTCATGCTTGGGTCTCGTGTGGTAAGCCCGGGTTGAGGCATCGTGGTGCTACAGCAAGAGGGAATATCAAGTTGATGATGAACCAGAAGAGGAGTTAGATAGATGGAATAGCTTGATAGTAGACTGAATCGGTATGGTAAGGATATGATTAATTCTCCATATGTGTGCGAGGTAATGAGCCCTTACAAATATTTTACAGCAATACTCTTGGGTTTTGACGGCTTGCTTAGCTTGGTCGAGTTAGAAGGATTCCGTCCTGGCAGTTTAATTTATGCAAACGAAATTGAGAGAGTTCTTGTTGATTTCTACCATAGTTGAAGAGGTGCATTTTCTACGAATATGAGAGACATGGAATGTGTAATGATTTTCTTCTAGATGGGATCAATGGAAAGTTCTTAACTAGTTGAGTGAGTAGATGTTTGTGGCTCAGAAGGGAGATAAAGGTTTTCTTGCTATCCTTGGATCATATGGTATACGCGGTATGTCGTGGTGGATTGAGATCTGCGTGTTCGAGGTTTTAGTTCAATTCTGAAAGGAAGTTTATAAAACTCCTAGGCAATGGGTAGTCTCAGATAATCAAGGAAATGGTACTGCTAATTGGAAGCGATTTGACAAGAGTATACGTCTCGGAAAAAGGTAATGTGATTAAACTGATGATACTTCAATGGTATTGCGGTGTTTTCTTGTTAGATCAACTGCTGATATCTGAGTTGTGTGGTGGCCCAGGGGAATTTTAGAGTATCCTTCGCGGAATGATTGGGTACTTGAGGTGTGATATACATATTCATACGGCGGAATTTGGGATCAGGTATGGTGATTCGTGTGCTATATGGAGTTGGAGACTGGGATTTCTCATGTTCAGGCTATGTAGTGGTTGTGGATCGTGTGTATCGGTACCGTTTAGCGGCTATTGGGATTTGGAGGCTCGAGTGGATCTTTGTTTTCTGGTATGTTAAAATTTGGATGTGATGTTGAAATTCAGACTGGTTGTCTTAGTGTTATGTGATTATGCACTATTGCGCTACGGGCTATGCCGGAAATGCCACGGGTTGAGTGGAGAGGTGCATCGGATTATGTTCTAGCAGAGTGATTTGTATTCCAAAGACCAGCGGATGGCTGGGGAGGACTGCTTTTCTTAATTGGGCCTTCGTGATGGATGTCAGTGCATAGGTTTTTACCATTGGTTCAGTTCCTGTGTGAGGGACTTTTCGGATGCGTTTCATGTTGCCGGGCGAGGTTGTGGATTTCGATATTGATTTGGTGTCGGGCACGTATTGTACGGCTTCGGCAGGAGTTGTAGTAGCGGAAGGAGCAGCTTCAGGCTCCTTGGTAATGAGTTCGTTAGCAGGCTGACGTGGCTATGTATTCAGCTTAAGTTGTTGTTCTATGTTGTGAGACGTTATGATTTGTTGATTATGGGCACATGTGGTGCGGTTCTATTAGGGATTCATAGTGAAAGTCTAGCGGAAAGAGTAATTGGGTGTTGCTCGGTAAATGGAGTATTGGTTATGACCTATCGGGTTGCGTGTCGTATGTTATCTATTTCACCATGGGTGTAATGAATTGCTGGGGTTCCAAACATCAAATTGTGCGTGGCTGTCGATTTTGAGCATAGTGACTTGAGGCATTTCATGTGTAACAGTGTTTGGATAGGATCGCGCATTGTGGCGAGGCCACGTGGAGATATGACCTTTCGGGGTAGATTCAGGTGTTCTATTTCTATGATGTGAGACGGGGTCTCAGCCTTATGTTGTAATGGTACTGATGAGCTTGAGGTACAACTCTTTCGTTTGAGTCATTTCTCATGGTTTGAGTATGTTCAGACCGTTTCTTATTGGTACGTGTATTATGCAAGTTATGGCTTAGGCCTGTATTGAGGTGCCATATCACTAGAGTGGTGTGTTGGATTCGAGATGATCGTTGGGGTCATTAATGAATACGAACAGATTTGATTTCAGCTTGTTGAGAGGATAATATCGAGGCCCGGCTCGGAAATCTATTGTGGTATTAGTCAAAAGGGAAGTGGCTTCATGAATGGTTGATCTGAGAAATGGTTATGGTTTGCTGCGTGTTTCATTTATCGTTGGCAGTATATGAAGGTGTTGGAATAAGACTTTAGCTAATAAGAGGTTTCTATCGATATTTGGTTGTTGTGGGTAATAGCTATGAGTAGAGGTTATCGTTTCGAGTGTTGGATTATGTGGTATATCATATGGTTTCACCTGAGGTTGCAGGTATGGGTTATTACAGCTGGTTCGGGACTATTCAAAGTATAGGTGTGAGTTTTTGATCGTATTGATGGTGTCAGAAGAGAAAAAGGTAGCTCTATGATTTATGGGCTAGACTGGATTGTGTAATTTCGGTTAAAATGTGTTATCGGACCTATATGAGATAGGGTGACGTGGGATCCCCGGGTATATGCTTGGTAAAGTTATTCAGTTGTTGGTTGGCTTCTAGGACAATTCTGGGTACGCTCGAGGACAAGCGTCGGTTTAAGTTAGGGAGGATGTGACGACCCGACCCGTCGTCTCATGGATTACCGCTCCGTTTTTTCCATTTTATGCTTCTTCATGTTTCATTATCAATATTTGGTATGTTAAAGTTGATTTGGATTGGTTTTGGTAGAAGATGAGACCCTTAGTCTCTTTAAGGAGGTTTGGTTTGGAAAAATCAACCGAACGTTGAATTATGAGTTAGAAGGATCGGATGTGATTTCCGGTGATTCGATTAGCTTCGGTAAGTGATTTGTGGCTTAAGAGCGTGATCGGAATTGATTTTGGAAGTCCGGTGTAGAATTAGGCTTGAATTGGCGAAGTTAGTATTTTGGCGAATTTCGATTGATGTGTGAGATTTTTATCCGAGGGTCGGAATGGAATTCCAATAGTTGCAGTAGCTTCCTTAGGTGATTTTGGATGTGTGTGCAAAATTTCAGATTATTCGGAGGTGATTTGGTTGGGTTTTTGATCGAATGCGTGTTTCGGAAGTTTTTGAAGAACTTAGGCTTGAATTCGATGCATTTTGATAATTTTGGTGTAGTTGAGGTGTTTTGATGATTGGAGAAAGTTTCAATAATATTTTAAGATGTATTGGTACTTTTGGTTGAGGTCCCGGGGGCCTCGGGGTGATTTCGAATGGCTAACGGGATGGAATTGGAAGTTTGGAGGTTGCTGAAGATCTGATATCTGGTGTTTCCGCTTCTGCGGAAAATGGACCGCAGAAGCGTATTGGGAGTCGCAGAAGCGAAGTCGGGCATTTTGGAGATTTCCACTGAAGCGGACAATTTCTCGCATAAGCGGCTTCCGCAGAAGCGGTGAGTGACCGAAAAGCGGCCCATGGCATAGTAGCGTAGTTCCGCAGAAACGAAACAATTTCTGCACAAGCGAGTTCGCAGAAGCGGGATGGGTACTGCAGAAGCGGTCGAGGCCTTTAAGTGGAAAACCTCAGAAGCGGTATAAAAGTCGCAGAAGCGGTCCCGCATAAGCGGGAACGGGACCGCATAAGCGAAAAAGAGCTGGGCAGAGAAGGTTTTTAAGATAACATTTCATCCGCGAGCTAAGAGTATTTTTCCTCCATTGTTGAACATCTTGAGAGCTTTTTTGGGGGCAATTGAAGAGGTATTCGAAGTGAATGATTTGGAGGTAAGATTTTTGAATTCCATACTCGTTTTTATTGTGAAATTCACCTAGAAATTCATGGAAATTAAGCCTAAAATTGATGAACTAGGGCTTGAGTTTTTTATATTTCAAATTGGGATTTGATGGGCCATTTGAGCTCGGATTTGAGAGTTCTTGGTATGTATGAACTCGTGGCGAGATAAGGAATCCGGTGATGTTAATTTTCTGATTTTTTCGAGAAGTGGGCCCGGGGCTCTGGTTTTGCTAATTTCGAGATTTTTGCTATTTTTCGATTGTTTTCGATCGGGTATTGTTCCCTTAGTATATTGTGAGGTATTCATTCTGATTTTGGTTAGATTCGACGCACGTGGAGGCCGGTTTGAGGGGCAAAGGCGTTGCGAGCTAGAGATTTCACCGGTTTGAGGCGAGTAATGATTGTAATTGATATCCTAAGGGTTTGAAACCCCAGATTTGCACACCGTAGTGCTATATTGAGGTGACTTATACGCCGGATAGCGGGCGTGTGGTAGAGCACCGTTGCGGATTGCGACTTGGTCCTCCCCGGTTGTTGATTTTACCGCGTAATTGACTGAAGCTTATTTGATATTATCATGATTTGGGCTGATTAAGATACTTGGGCTTCGTGCCGATTATTTGAATCCTTCAGGGATTGATATTATCGTTTTCGCATTATTTTTGCATATTATTTGATCTCGATCCAAGGTTTTAAATATTGTTTCGCGAACTCAGCCATCTTTCTAAGATTTGAAAAACTAAAATATTTTATTGACGTATTGAGCTGAGAACTATTATTTTAATATTGCCCGAGGGGCTTATGTAAATTTCTGGACTGAGCATGGATTGGGCTGCGCACCGCAGCAGTGTTATATTGATCTTGAGGCCGAGGGCCTGGATGGTTATATTGATATTGAGGCCGAGGGCCTGGTTGATGCCACGAGATGGGTTGATATTGCGCTTGGGCTGTAGGAGTCCCTCTGGAGTCCGTATATACCCCAGTGAGCGTCGTCGACGTTAAATGGATCGGGCTGCACGCCGCAGCGAGTACTGGAGCGTACCGTCATATGCATTGCCTTGCACTCATGCATTGGTTCCTATTGCATCACTTGTTATGACATTTCAGCATTCCCATTACATTGGATTCCATGCTACTTCTTGCACTAATTATCTGATATCCTGGTATTGCCTGTTAACGGAGTGTTGTGCCCGAGGGGCTGACTTTTGTGCTGGCTTGCACTACTTGTTTCGCATTCATTTGCTTAACTGTTGGAAAAAGATATTTTTCAAAAGAGGTTTTAAACTGAGCCAGATATTTTTAAAGATTTCACGGATTCACTGTTTTCTCAAAAGGTTACACTGTCCTATGTAGCATGATGGCTTGCTTTACGTGATTTCTTGCTGCTCAGTTATTATTTACTTTTATTACTCACTGAGTTGGAGAACTCACTTTACTCCCTACACCTCGCGTGCAGATGCAGGTATTTGTGCATCCGATAGCGGGTTCTGACTGATCAGAGGCAGAGCTATAGGAGTAACGAGGTGACTGCCTGCGTTCGTAGCACCATTGTTCTCTCTTTTGGTTCATTATTCCGGCCTTGTATATTTTGGGTCTTGTAGTTGTATTTATACTCTGATAGATGCTCGTGACTTGTGACACCCCGGTCGGGCTGTGTTGGGTTGTAAATTTCGTTAATTAATATCATTAAGTCATATCTTGCTATTCATTTATGTTTAACTACTTTGAAAGAGACGAATTGGGTTAGTTGGTTGGCCTTGTTTTCACGAGAGGCGTCATCACGACTAGTGCGTGGTTTTGGATCGTGACAATTATAGAGTATGAGTCGAAAGCAATGCAAAGGTAAGTGGTTAAGCACTTTACGAAGAAAGATAGTAATCCAGATCCAGTTTCACAAATGATGATTGAGGCCAACAAGGAAAGTGCTAGACACGTTGTCTTCGGAATCATAGTCCCCAGTCGAATTTAAAGAATAGAACACCACCAATTATCACAAATGAGAAGCATGATACTAAAAGCACAATAAAAACGTGGAAACATTTTTCTCTAGTTGTATGTTGAACAAAAATATTAACCGTGCTAAACTCACACATCCAACTGAAGTGGTGTCACTGCCACATATATACACTACTTATTTAATTTAGTGAATATGTATATTAGTATGAAACTTGATTACTTTAAATATAATATATATAAGTAGACATTTAATATAACTTGATTACTTGAAACTTGGTTTTAGTTTTTTTATATTTAATATATATAAATAAAAATAAATTTTATATATATATATATATATATTTTTTTTTTTTAACGGGTTAACTGATTATCCGTTAAGAAAATTGAATAATCCGCCCCCAAACGGATAAGCCGTTAATAAAAAAAATTAATTTGTTCCCCGTCCGTTAAGCCGTTACCAGTAAGCCATTAAGCTTTGATTAGGATCGGTTTTGAACACCCTACTTATAGGCTAAAATCAATCATAAGTCATAAGTTGGTGTGACGAACTTATGGCTTTTCAGCTTATAAACACTTTTACTAGTTTTTTCTTAATAATATTTTTAACTCACAAAATATTTTTTCCAAAATAAATTTTCTAACTTTCTCTTCATACTATATTTGTTGTTCAGCGTTTTCTTTACAAAGAAATTTTTTATTTATAATCTTTTGTAAAGTTTTAACGGTATTTTATTCATTTTAACAAAAGAATAACTTATCATCACTTTCTGCCAAATACATCAACTGTTACTTTTAATTTTAACACATCTATCCAAAAACGTAAATATCTATTTAAAAATTAATTTCAGCACTTAAAACAATTTTCACGACTCAATATCCTTGAAATCCATTCGGCACACTTCCAAATGTTCTTTATTCGAGCCCTTGTAGCTTGTATTACGAGTCCGCAATGCATTCTCAGAACTCAGGATGGTGGTTGGTGGCTTATAGCCCGTTTGGCCAAGCTGCAAAATCAGCTTATTTTGAGAAGTATTTTTTTTCAAAAGCGCTTTTCTCAAAAGTACTTTTGGTGAGAAGCAGTTTGTGTTTGGCTAATTAGTTTGAAAAGCACTTATGAGCAACAATTAGTGTTTGGCCAAGCTTTAAAAAACTATTTCTAAGTGTATTTTTCTCAAAAGTGCTTCTCAAAAAAATGCTTTTGGAGAGAATCTACTTTTTCTGCTTCTCCAAAACTGTTTCTGCTTCTTCTCAAAAGCACTTTTTTTCCTTCCAAAAGCTTGGTCAAACACCTCAATTTTTGGCCAAAAGTGATTTTGGCTCAAAAAAATCACTTTCGACAAAAAAAAAAAAAGCTTGACCAAACAGGCTATTATTTTTATCTAAACCATTAATCTGCTCCTTGCCTGTTAATAAATAATATTTTCCATTTGATAATCACGTTAAAAATTAGAGCATCGTCCTCCTAGAAGAAATATAAATGGAGTGCCACCCACATCTAAATTTTTCAAGAGAAGTTTCAAAAATCACTATTATTTAATAGCTATTAACTTCTTATAGTTACCTGTAGGCATATGAATTTTATTGAAATTAAATTCATAAAATAATATGGATTATATTTTAAATTCAAGGTATATTGTTTCAAATAAATATTATGGGCTAATATAATTGGATTCATTATAGAGATTTTTTCTTTCATATACCATATATGAAATCTTATTACCAAAAATGTACATAGTTTTTAATTTACCCGCCCTGTCCATATTTTTTCGACAGTTATTATACCAATCATTAAATATTAATTAATAGTAGATGAGTCTTCATAATTTGTCGAGCTAAAATTGAGGAACAGAATATTCTAAAAAGATTTGACATAAATCGGATCAAATCATATTCTTCCAGATATTCCTATTTAGGCACGCTACAATTATGGAAGTAAATATTCTTCTAGATATTTTTCACCATTGATAGCCATTAAAAAGCTCGAAAGCTTTGAATTCAAATTTGGGTTTTCAAAAATCATTATTTGTTTGGATTGGGTGTTGTTAAAAACAATCGGAAATATAGTTTGGAGTTTATATCTCAATTTTGAGGGGTTTTGGTAAATATTAGACTTAATTTTGACTGAAATTCATATTGGAACTCGAAGACGAAGAAGAAGACATATTGCAGAAATTGTAGATAAATTGTAGATTATTTGTATTCTGATTGTAGATGCTTTATTTTCTATTTTCACAAATAAAAAATGGCTAAAACTTCTACAAATCTTGTGAAAAAACGTAATTATGTCAAAAATCACAATTATGCTACAATTGGATGTGAATTGGGATATAAAAATTCAATGTACCTAGTTTGTAGATAAATTGTAGATTATTTGTATTCTAATTGTAGGTGCTTTGTTTTCTATTTTCACAAATCAAAAACGACTAAAACTTCTATAAATCTTCTGCAAAAAATACAATTATGTCAAAAATGTCAATTATGCTACAATTGAAATGAGAATTGGATATTAAAATTCAATGTATCTAGTTTGTAGATATTTTGTAGATAAATTGTAGATAATTTGTATTCTGATTGTAGATACATTATTTTCTGTTTTCACAAATCCAAAACGACTAAAACTTCAACAAAATCTTCTGCAAAAAACAGTCTACAATTTATCTACAATTTCTGCAATAAACTCCAAAACACATTCTCAATTATTTTCAACAACATCCAATCAAAATAAATAATTATTTTTGAAAACCCAAATTTGAATTCAAAGCTTCAAAGCTTTTTAATGGCTGTCAATGGTGGAATTGCTGCTCTCTTGTCTCTTTGAAGGTTTGTTCTTCTTCATTGAGAAATTTGAAGCAGAAGGTAAATGTGTGTATGAACTTTGAAGATTTGACTTCAATTTTGATGAACTTTGTTGTTCTTCATTGATGAACTTCAACTGGAGTAAAATGGGGAACCAACTTTGTTGAAGAGTTTCTTCAATTTTTTGTAAATTTAGAGGGAGAATTTAGTTTCAGAAGATGAAAAATGGTAAAAAGAACGTGAGTATGGGTAAAACATGGGTGAGACTGAGGGGTTAGGAGAGAGAAACGTGCAGATTCCTTTAATTAAGGAGTAAAAATGTACAATTAATTATACCCTTAATTAATTATGGTATAGAATTGGTAATTTGGTATACTAAGTGTAATTAAGTCAAACCTTAAACATTGTGGGTAATAAGGTTTCCTATGTGGCATAGGAATGTAAAAATCTCTTAATTATATAAGACTAATATTATTGGGCTAGCCCATTAAATTGGGCTAAAGTAATGAGCCCACTTCATTAAGCCCAAGATGTCATCTTCCTAGAGGTCCAGTTTGGTGCTACGTGTCAAATGACCCGGCGCTCCAAGTCAAGCGGAAAAGCCAATAGGACCATGCCACGTGTCAAAAAGACAAGGCATGCCTAGTCAAATTAAAGGGCCAATGAAATCGTGCCATGTGTGTAAGTGACATGTTCTGGCCAATCAAATGCAGCCATGTCACACTCCAATTTGATTGGTCGGAAAGAGTTTGTTCTCATCACAACTCCTCCCTTCCACAATTATAAATAGGGGTCTTCATAACTCAGAAAAGAGACCAGAAATTATAACAAGAAACAAGAGAGAGCTCGTGGATCAAATGCCGCAAATTTCTCTACAAGTTTCAGGCTTCAATCAACCAATTTCAAGTTCAAGAATGAAGAACGAATCAAGTTCAAGTTCAAGAACGAAGAACAATTCAAATATTCAAGATCAAGAACGAAGTCAAATCAAATACAAGGCGTTCAAGATCAAGGCTACTTGTTCGTGATAAAATTCGTGGCAACAATCAAAGTGTTCGTGACGGATAAATCAAACTCAAATTCAAGATCAAGCTCGAAGGGGCTTGAATTTATACTAGAAGAGTAGAATCAGAGGAATCATAGAGATTGTAACACTCAAATATTCAAAATAATATACTACGATTGTTGCAATATTTTTCGGTCTTGATTTTATTTTCTCGACGCAAATTTATTGTCTACAAATTCTGGCACGCCCAGTGGAACAATCTCTACCTCTTATCTCAACTTTTCAATCACCAAAGTTCAAGAACATCGAAATGGCTTCAAAGAAAATCAACTCCAGATCAACTTCCACTAAGTCTGTTTACTCCAGGTTCTATACTAATGTGGAAAGCATCCTCGATATTACCTTTGGAAGCTTCGGACCAGTTACGAGGAGCAAAGCAAGCTCTATAGGTCAATAAGCATCCCAAGTGCCGTCCGCATCAACCCCTGTTTTCAGATCTTCATCCTCAAAAGGAGCAAGATCTTCCACAAACGCACCTGAAGGAGGAAGCGATGTTGCTGAAAAGATCAAGAAAACTCTTGCTCTTCTTGACCTCTCCGGATCCAAGCACTCTGTTATGAAGGAAGATGATGATGCTTCAAGTGATGGATCCTCCCCACTTACACCATATAGCGTGAGCCAATCAAGGATCAATCTATGTGAAAATCCATGCTACTCTCCATCGTCCACGACAATCATGCAAGCAATAGTTATTGAAGCTTCTACTATAGAAGAACAACTTGCAGATTTGACAAAAGCAATTGAAAGCTTATCAAAGCACATGCAAGATCAAGATGCTAAGCTTTTGAAGTTAACAAATACATTGGATAGCATGGTAGAGGGAGAATCGGCACAAACACCTTTAAATCTTCAAAAATCACAAGAGAAAGAAGATTCCTCTGAAAAGCAAGAAACGATAACCAAGGAGATTCAAGTCTTTGCTGAAGGTTTGATTCCCGCTGGGAAATTAAAGGACTTCATCATGGAATCTATCAAAGATAAACGTGAGTCGTCAAAATTATCACTCACGTATGCAAAGCCGTATACACAAAGAATTGATAACTTGAAGATGCATTTTGGTTATCAACCTCCTAAGTTGCAACAATTCTATGGCAAGGGAAATCCGAGACAACATGTTGCACACTTTGTTGAAACTTGCAACAACGCATGGAGATTATCTTGTCAAACAGTTTATTGAAATTAAATTAATAAAATAATTTGGATTATATTTTAAATTCAAGATATATTGGTCCAAATAAATATTATGGGCTAATATAATTGGATTAATTATAGGAATCTTTACATTCCTATGCCACATAGGAAATCTTATTACCCTCAATGTTTAAGGTTTGACTTAATTACACTTAGTATACCAAATTATCAATTCTATACCATAGTGTATTTTAAGCGTACAATTAATGCACCGTATATCCCTCCTTAATTTAAGGTACCGTATATCCCACCCCTCCCACATTTCTCTCTCCCAAACCCTCACCCTCACCCACGTTTATGTATTGTTATTAAACATAAAAAGAATCATGCAACTAAAATTATATTTCAGAGAAATTCTTTAGTTCTTATTTGTCTTCAGAGGAACTTTTTTCTTTGTCCTTCCAAAAATGTGTCGACAAAGTACGTACCTTACAGAAATTTGCAGAAAACGATATCAAGTAACTGGTCGAGCTCAATGATCTTCAAAAATAAATTAGGTAATTCATATCTTCAAAATGGGTTTCGAAAAGAATAATAAATGGCATACGTGTCTAATTTCTTTACGCGATCAAGTAATTAGTGTAGAAGTTTTGGTCGTTTTTGATTTGTGAAAACAGAAAATAAAGTATCTACAATCATAATACAAATAATATACAATTTATCTACAAACTGGATACATTGAATTTTAATATCCCAATTCCCATTCAATTGTAGTTTAATTGGGATTTTCGACATAATTGCATTTTTTACAGAATATTTGTAGAAGTTCTAGTCGTTTTTTATTTGTGAAAATAGAAAACAAAGCATCTACAATTAGAATACAAATAATCTATAATTTATCGGTAAAATATCTACAAACTGGGTACATTGAATCTTTATATCCCAATTCCCATTCAATTGTAGCATAATTGAGATTTTTGACATAATTGCGTTTTCTTAGAAGATATGTAGAAGTTTTGGCCATTTTTATTTGTGAAAACAGAAAATAAAATATCTACAATCAGAATGCAAATAATCTACAATTTATCTACAATTTCTGCAATATGTCTTCTTCTTCTTCTTCTTCTTCTTCTTCTTCTTCTTCTTCTTCTTCTTCTTCTTCTTCTTCTTCTTCTTCTTCTTCTTCTTCTTCTTCTTCTTCTAGTTTCAATCGGAAATTCAGTCAAAATAAAGTCTAATCTTCACTAAAACCCCTCAAAATTGAGATATAAACTCCAAACCATATTCCCGTTTATTTTCAACAACACCCAATCCAAACAAATAATGATTTTTGAAAACCCAAATTTGAATTCAAAGCTTTCAAGCTTTTTAAAGGCTGTTAATGGTGGAATTGCTGCTCTCTTTTCATTTGCTTTGTATTACTGAAATTTGCGATTGAGAAATAGAGAGAGATGTAGAGAGAATGTCGACGAACTGAGCTTTCGCAGAACTGATTTCTACAATTTGATTTGAATTTGTTGACGATTTTATCTTTTTTTTTGATTTGTGGCTTAAGAAAAAATATCGAAGAACAGAGTTTTTACAGAAAAGAGTCTATGTAATTTGATTTTAAATTGAAGATGTAGGATTTGCGTTTCAAATTTGATCTGAAGGTCGCTAAATCAATTAGAATATTATGTTCCTGATTTGTAGCACGCCTAATTAGGAAGGAATCAGTTCCTAATAATTACTGTAGTATTTAATGAATGATATAATAATTGTAGAAAAAATGTAAACATGGCGGGTAAATATGAAACTATGCACATTTTTGGTAATAAGGTTTCATATATGGTATAGGAAGGAAAAAGTCTCTTAATTATATAAGACCAATATTATTGGGCTAGCCGTTTAAATTGGGCTAAAGTAATGAGCCCACTTCATTAAGCCCAAGATGTCATCTTCCTAGAGGCTCAGTTTGGTTCCACGTGTCAAATGACGTGGCGCGCCAAGTCAAGCGGAAGAGCCAATAGGACCATGACGCG
This sequence comes from Nicotiana glauca, assembly GCA_026770625.1. NCBI lineage: Eukaryota > Viridiplantae > Streptophyta > Magnoliopsida > Solanales > Solanaceae > Nicotiana > Nicotiana glauca. The sequence goes on from MU748544.1 coordinate 63,624, forward strand.
TGTCAAAATGACAAGGCATGCCCAGTCAAATTAAAGGCCAATGAAATCGTGCCATGTGCGCAAGTGACATGTTCTGGCTAATCAAATGCGGTCATGTCACACTTCAATTTGATTGGTCGGAAAGAGTTTGTTCTCATCACAACTCCTCCCTTCCACAGCTATAAATAGGGATCTTCATAACTCAAAAAAGGGACCAGAAGTTATAACAAGAAGCAAGAGAGAGCTCGTGGATCAAACGCCGCAAATTTCTCTACAAGTTTCAGGCTTCAAGCAACCAAGTTCAAGTTCAAAAACGAAGAACGAATCAAGTTCAAGCTCAAGAACGAAGAACAATTCAAGTATTCAAGATCAAGAACGAAGTCAAATCAAATACAAGGCGTTCAAGATCAAGGCTACTTGTTCGTGATAAACTTCGTGGCAACAATCAAAGTGTTCGCGACGGATAAACCAAATTCAAATTCAAGATCAAGCTCGAAGGCCCTTAAGTTTATACTAGAAGAGTAGAATCAGAGGAATCATAGAGATTATAACACTCAAATATTCGAAATAATATACTGCGATTGTTGCAATATTTTTCGGTCTTGATTTTATTTTCTCGACGCAAATTTATTGTCTACACTACCATATACATAATTATTACCTATAGCTACCATTCAATTGTTACCTTAGTATATTCGCGCTGTTGTATTGCAAAAAGCGCCTAAAAATCAAGGTAGTCCAACTGTACGCGCATGTATTCACATGTATTCGCGTCATATATTCATGAATACAGCAGCAATAATGCCTAAAATCAAGGCAGTCCAGCTCTACCCGCATGTATTCACGCTGTTGTATTCACTAATACAACAATAAAAAGCGCCTAAAATCAAGCAGTCCAGCTGTATGCGCATGTATTCACATGCATACAGTAACGTCAGTCACCTTAAAAATAGCTATGCCCAGCTATCTAAGAGGGAGGATGGTAGTATATACAGTAACGTCAGTCACCTTAAAAATAGCTATGCCCAGCTATCTAAGAGGGAGGATGGTATTATATACCATAAATACTTATTTTGCTATAAAATATAAAAAGTAACTATAGAAAATAATATTTTAAAAATAAATTTGAGTTATAATAAATAAGGTGTATACCTTTGCTATAGGAGGTAAAATTTTCATTTTTCAACAAAAGAAATAAATTAGCTTCAGAAAATTGTATAATATTTAAGTACTATTCATTAAGACAAGATCCTCGAGCAGAGTACTCTATTGAGACCACAGATGTTGCCAGTTGCAAAGAGTAGAACTCAATTTATAAAGAGTTCATTGCAGAGTCAATAGAAGTATTGTTCTCGTTTACACGGACACTAATTAATGTCTATTGGAATGAAACATTGTAAGGCTAAAACGAAGACGTGGATCATTCACACCAACCAAAAAACAGAATTGGTAATATTTCCAAAAACATTTTGTACTTGAAGTGATCGGGGAAGGTTGAGTAGTGACCGCAGTGATACCAGCTCCTCCTTTACATTCTATAGGTGTAAATTCCTTCAATATATCCTTCATTTCTTATTCCTATCAGGGACCTCCACCCCTCCCTACCCCGAAAATAATAGCAATAATAAGAAGAGGGATGTTGCTGTTGTAACCTCTGAGGTGATTGCTGTGTGTTTCTTCTGAAGGATCATAACAGAAGACCGCTCTCTCATTCCCGGCCTCTGCACCCTGTAATATGGGGTAGAAAGCAAAGTGGAGGGTATCAATGGAACTCGAATTATGAAGTTCAAAATATAAATTTTCCTTATCTGTCCTCAAGGATTTCTTTGTGCACGTGCATGCATGCGCTGCTGCAATACTTGTAATTATATCTGTGAAAGGGAACCTTGCCAGCCAATGACCCGTAACAGCAAGAACATAGAATGTCACTTGCCGAGCCACTTGGAGCAGAAACTGAGCCAGTGCCTTGAGCTTTGAGGGCTGCCGCTGCAGCTAATCTTCTCTCAGCTGCAGCTGCTCTTTTTTCCCTTTCAGCATCTTGAGCTCTCCTTAATTCCTCCTGATTGGCAAAACAAAGAAAACATATCAGAGAGCAGCACTTCCAAGACCAATTCCCATTCGAGCAGTGATAAGCGCATAACAAGAATACGGCAGAAATATGTTCTATGACCTCTTTTGATATTTTTGTTGAAAGACTAGAATGAGAATATCCTTTAAGAGCTGAAGCAGCAAGCATTCCTCTCCCAGATTCAGATGGAGCAGTTTGGACTTGAGCAGCCTCAGCCTGCAAAACTAATGTCAGAATGATGCGAGATAGAGAGCGATAATAGGAGAATAAACAAATTAGCCCGTGTGTGGGTGCTTAAGAGGCAAATGAGACTTCTAGGCTGCTTACAGTTACTCTTGTTTTCCTCATCAGAGGGAGAACAAAAAAGAAGGAAAAGACACATTTGATGAACGTAGAAGAGAAAATTTCTTGACAACCAAAAAGAACAACTCTAGAACTTTGCTTCTTAATTCATGCCATGCAATCCGACTAAAGCAAGAAGATGAACCAACAATTGTTCTCCTATTGTTCGGATTCATAAACTACTAGGAAAATAAGATATACATCACCTGAGCCTTTTTTTGCTTTGCTTTACGCAATTTCTTCAACTCCTTTGCCCTAGCTTTCTTCTTAGCGTCTTTTTCTGCCTGGGGAGAGAGAAATACAATTGTACATATTAGATAGGCACAAAGCAGCATAAAACATATTTTCACTGATTGGCTTATTCAAAAACAGATTATTTGCAAAACAGTGTCATTAGGAACAATCAAGTACACTTCAATTCATCTATATTTGCAATGTGCCTAATACAGTACTTTTTAAATGATGGAGAAGCTCATAACATTTTCTGACTTCCTTGACATATTAAGAAGAGAAAGTGACCAATATTATAGAGCGTTAAAATAAAGTGTATTAATCCGTTTTTGATACACGCCTAATGGCACTGTTTTACACTTCCTAAATGAGAGAAACAGTCTTACAATCTTCACAAACATTTCTGAAACAGATAATAATCGCTTGAACTTTCTAATTCAAATCCCCCAACCCTGACTCAGAGATCAGAAAACATCAGATAGAGCATCTGCAGAAGCAACAAAAGTAATAACGACGACGTCTAAATCAATTTCCTATATAGTCCTACGTCCTAAATATAGGACCCTCTTCAAGAATATTATGTTAACATCCTTAAATATAGGAACCTCGGCAGAAAATTATACCGGCGATTTGTCACCCCCTAAAACAATGAAGAAGTTACCTGTTTAGCAGCTTGAGTTTCCTCCATTTCTTTAGTCAATGCGCTAGGCACCTTAGCGGCATGCCAATCCCACTTGTCAACGTTTGATGCCATGAAGCGCCTAAATGTGTTTCTCACTTCTTTTTCAGTTGCAAGCACATATGGAGTTCTCCCTCTCTCGTCTTTGAGGCAAGGATCCATACCCTGTTCTAGAAGTTCCAAAACCTTTTCAGAGTCCCCGCACTTTGCTGCTTCATGTAAAGGAGTGGACGTACCAATTGTGTCATTATCACTATCACTGTCACTTGATATGATGGCATCGGGAGATGGTGTAACACTAGAACATGCTTTGGTAATTTCCCTAGTCTCCAAATTTTCCTTCAAAACCTCCATGGACTCATTAGACTTGCTGCTCAGACCACTTGCACTTAATAGTGATGCATCTTCACAATCAGGTGCAATTCGCTCATTTACTTCAAAGGATACTTGAGTCAACAAGCCATATATTCGTCGAGCTTCCTTGTAGGTAGGTCTTCGGACAGTCAAAGGAATATTTCTAATAACATTAGGCTGACAGACAAAATATGGTCGATCTCCATCAAAAAGCAGTTGCCGGTTGTCAGAGGGAGCACATATGAAGATACAGGACGAAACAGCAAAGTAAGGCTTCCATGATGAAAGCAAATCTTGGATTTCCTGGTTATCAAACAGCAAAATTATCATCACAAAATATGATGTTAACCCAGGTAAAAATAATTCAGCTTTCCTACTCCATAGTGCCTCTGCTCTATGTTCAATATGACAGCCAAATAATCCCCCACCTTTTGTTTCTTTTTCAAATCAGAGAGAGAGCCACTTCAAGTAGTAAAATCAATAAGTCAGAAGCACTCGAGCCCTCTAAACGCTCCCGCTTTAAAGGAAACCAAGATGAACTTCTTATCATGAGACGATGTGTCAGAAATGGAAGTTTGAAGTATCACTCAAGAAAATACCCAGTAGAAATAATCAGAAACATAAAAATAAAAAATTAAAAAGAAACAAATGCATAGAAAGCAGAAATCATAGCATGGATAATACATCAACTTTATTAAGGGCCAATTTAACCGAGAGTGTTATTTGAAAAGCTCAACTCATTGCCACCAGAAGAAAAGAGAAAAGGAGGGAAAAAGGAATAAATTTCATGATTAGCACTTAAAAAGGCAAGAAAAGATGTTGGCACACCTGTTTGAAAGGGAATGCTTTTGTTACTATTAAGAAATAAGCGTAATTTGGCAAGTCACACTGAGTAGGGCACAGATCATACTGCAACAGAATCTCTCTTACGTAAACGTCAATCCCTTTACCTTTTTAAGAGCAAGTTCATTATGCCGACGAATTGATGCTCCAGCAGAGTGCGCAATCTTGCCACTTGCATCTTTTGATGACTGTTTCTTTCCAGCCTTAGCTCGTATAACATACCTAAAAGAAAGGTAAAGTAGTATAGCTTAGCCACATTCTTTCAGAAGGGATGCAGGAATAGTAGCTAAGACATTACCATTTACAAAGCAGAGTAAGCTCCAGATCAAGAACAATATAGACAATGTATTTTTGCCTAGAATTTAAGCAGCATGTGACAGTGGCTACTCTCAAGCCTCAAGGGAGCACGGAAAAAGAAAACAAAAGAACCTGACTCTTAAAGCCAAGGTAGAAAATGACGACAGCAGCACTGAAATACGTAACAAGACAAGTTAGGAATGCAGCCACGAGAATGGACACTAGTTCCAAGAGTCAACAAATCTTAAATCTCGAAATTCTAAAGGAAAGCAAAGTGGACCTTTAAAATAGGACTCCTTGCTGTAAGAGAGAGATTTGCCACATGCAAGCAAAGTGACCAACTATATAGAGAACCAAACGAGGGAACTGACTCAGTCTGCTGTAGAAATTTTTTAATAAAAAAAACAGAAGTTTAACAAGGATATGCTAAAGAATTATTAATAATTAAGAAATAACAGTAAGTACATGTGGGGAGGAGAAAATAGACATGAACCATGACCTTCTTGAAAGAAAAAATAATAATTAAGTTCTATCCACAATCTGATACTTTTTGACTAAAGGAATAGGGCAAGGATAGACAGATACAACACTCATATCCCATTTAGTTACATTCATTCTCATTGTGGAGGATGCTAGAAGTTATGGTTTGTAATTTGTCTTTCTACCTGTAAATTTAAGCAACTTAGTGAAGCTCGTATTTGGTGCATGGCTATACAAACATGTTTTGTTTATCTACTCTTTTTGCTCCAAAAGATTTTTAAATTGCAAACAATATTTGATTATTGTTGTTTATTGTTATTGCTTTTACATCTATTTTTCTATTTCTTATGATGGTGTTACTATTTTTTTTATCTTCTATTGATGTTATTGATCTATTGTCTATTGTTTATTTTTCTTCTTCTTGAGCCGAAGGTCTCTCGAAAACAGCCTCTCTACCCCTCCGGGGATAGGGGTAAGGTCTGCGTACACTCTACCCCTCCCCAGACCCACTTGTGGGATTTTACTGGGTTGTTGTTGTTGTATTTGGTTATTTCTCTACCCTCGGAATCTAGAGGATACACATTTTGTGTAGTAGCCAACAGAATTAGGATTCCAGTAACTGCAGAGCGTGGACTCTTTATTGATGCGCTATGCAGGATCAAATGGTTAAACAGAAACTATACCAGAGAATGATTTGAAATTTTCTCATCTACTATTCAGAGTAAATTATCAACAGATTCTCACAAAATATAAGAAAAACTTGATTAGCATAGTAGGGACAAAGTTCATTTCAATATCTTGTAAAAGATATTCTTCGAACTAGTTGTTTTGGCACGAAAATAATTGTATAAAAGAAGCATGCCACTTTTTAATACAACAAACAACTCTAACCTGTGGAATGTCTTATGTGCCACAACTGCAGTACCATCAAAAACACATCCTGCAAAATGCCCACCTCTTGCAAGCAACATGATCCTCAAACGGGTATTAGCCCTTGGTTCATGTATCAGATATTTCAACTTCTCAGTCACTTCACTTTCTGTCAAGTGAATCTTATTCCTGATATCATCTGCAGCAAGCGTCTTCTTGTTCTCAAACAAAATGTTCTCCGACTCATTCAGGAGTAAACACTTCCACATTGAAAGGATCTCCCCATCATGCAATTTTAAAAATATTTTATTCTTAATATCTCCAACTACTCTTCGTTGCAGATCATTTGACCGACGAGATTCTTTGTCATCATCTTCATCATCTGATCCAGAAATACTTGATAAATCATAATCCTTACATAGGGAATCAGAGTTCATCTCATCAAAGTCTTCCTCCTTTATAGTGTCTCTCCCAGCAATGCTTAGCTTTATCTGATATCAGTACTGACAAGAAATTACTATAACGAAAATACGAACAACCACTTTAATGGTATCAGCACCTTCAGGAACAAAGATATTGACAAAAAGCTGGAAATGATATTTTCCTTTTTGTAGCAACGGAGAAGTGGGAGAGGATGCAGATTGGAAGCTTTAGAGACAGATTAACCAAGTGATAATTTCAGAAACAAAAGCTAATTTGAAGTGCTTCTAGTGCAATGATGAATAGCCTTTGCTTGTAAAGTTCTACCACAGCCATCTGTTTCAACTGCCACTCTGGTCATGTGGAACGAATGATTTTATTTTGTAAACCTTTATAAGCAAGGTCACATCGAAGAATCCGAAGCTGTTTTCTAGAGTGATTTCAGATATCAATGTCATGCAACATTCACCTTATTGTATTAGATGAAGTATTACTAGATAAAACATTCTTTCGACTTACTTCATAAAATAAAGGTATTAAAACAAAAAGCATTAGTGACTCCAATCATTAATCATAAAAACAGTTGCGTAAACATAGACCATAAAAAAACCTGACATATAAAGGACAAGATAAACAGAACAACAACAAGAACAAAAGGCATTAGTGACTCTAGGAGTAGTCACAGAAATACTTACAAAACCATAAGTCAAAAGGGGAATGGCATGCAATACACTACACCAAGCCTATACGGGAACCCCCCCGGACCCAGCCCTACCCCGCGAAATAATAGAAGCCCCTATCCTACAACCTTGATGCTAGACCTCCAGACTTTCCTATCAAGGGCCATGTCCTCGGAAATCCGCATTATAGC
>MU748544.1:73234-107535 GCA_026770625.1 Nicotiana glauca
CCGTATAGGCTTGGTGTAGTGTATTGCATGCCATTCCCCTTTTGACTTATGGTTTTGTAAGTATTTCTGTGACTACTCCTAGAGTCACTAATGCCTTTTGTTCTTGTTGTTGTTTTGTTTATCTTGTCCTTTTATATGTCAGGTTTTTTTATGGTCTATGTTTACGCAACTGTTTTTATGATTAATGATTGGAGTCACTAATGCTTTTTGTTTTTGTTTTTGTTTTTGTTTTTGTTTTTTTTGTTCTTTTCCCGATCTTTCGCCGAGGGTCGATTGGAAACAGCCTCTCTGCCCTATCGGACAGGGGTAAGGCCTGCGTACATATTACCCTCCCCAGACCCCACACTGTGGGATTATACTGGGTAGTTGTTGTTGTTGTTGTTTTGCTGAACATATTGAAACCAATTCCCATAACCCCAGCTCCTAAATTCTACTAGTGATACATCATAAGCCTAGATTATCTCATTTCAAAAGTTAAAAAGTACAAATATTGGGATATTGTCTAAAAGTTGCTAGTTCCAAAGGGATACTCAATTAACTAAACCAAAATACTGTAAAAAGAGTTCTGTTACAATATCATTATCTTGTGCTTTCTTGAGGGTAAGCATTTAGTTTCTGAGAGTACATCTCCAAAAGTTCCCTCTTTATATATCACTTATTACTGTCTTTGGTAATCAGAAAATAGTATAAAAATTAAATTTAGGATAAAAGGAAAAGATTAAGTATCAACTACTAGCAATAAGTCGTGCCTTACCAAAAAACAAAAAGAATACTGCGAATTCGATTATAAAGATAAAATCAATATCTGTATCAGTCCTCTAGGTCGCAAGGTGCTAATTCACAGCAATGCTCGACTTCAAGAATGAGGCACGAAAAAAGCAATCAATTAAACTTCTTATTTTAAGTTTGTCAATATCAAAATCCTCACACTTCAACTTAGAAGAAACCTCACACCTAATTAGCGTTATCATATGAAGACAGATTAAAATATCAATCAACTATGCCTCAGTTCCATATCACTTGAGATAAGCTCAAATAGACCTATATATCCATTCCGCTCTATACAGGCCCATTTCAATGTAAAATTTATGAAAAAACATAATTTCAATAAAAGAGAGACGAAAGAAAATTAGTACGTTTAGTCGATGAATATCAGATTTGAAGTGAGACCGCTGGTCATGGAGAGACTCAAACACCGCTTTACAAGTATTGCAGGACCACCTCTGTTTCGCGTTATTCCTATTATTACTCGAACTCTCCGTGTTCTGCGCATCCTTTTTGGATTCGTCATCAATGGATACGTTGTCTAGGGTTTTGACTGAGAGACTTTCGAGTGGTTCGACTAGGTAGAGTGGCGACGCTGATGGAGATTCGAGGAGGCGGCAGGAATCAAAGAAGTTCGGCGGTAGTTCGAAGATTGAACGGTGCCGTTTTACGTCGGAGTTTGGTTGCCTGAATTGATCGCGATGCTGGGCGGCGGCGGCGGAATATGGAGCCTCCGCCGACATTGTGGCAACGTTGATTAATCCACACAGGCAGTAATAGTGGTTCAGTGTTTGAATATAGGGGTTAATTTAAAAATAAAGGGAAAAAATCCGGGGTAATAGCACGGAGCAAGTTTTAGAGCGGGTTTGGCCAAGTTGTCAAAGGCTAGTTATTTTTGAAAGTACATTTTTCACTTTTAAAAATAAATAATTTGTGTTTGGCCAATTTATTCAAGAAGCACTTTTTGTAATATTTGGTAAATACATTGTGTTTGGCCAATTTTTCTAAAAGTAATTTTGAGTGTCAAATTATCAAAAAAGATAGTATCAAGGTCTTATAATTATTTTAAAGAGAAAAATAAACTTAAATATTTATCCTAAAAGACTTTTATTATTTTTTATTTTATTTTATTAAAATATAAAATATAAAGTAAACATACATATTAAATATTTAAATTAATATAACATATATAATTATACCAAAGCATATATATTATCTAGTACAATTACTCAGTGGCGGATCTAGAGAGCTATTACTGGGTTCCCGAGAACCCAGTAACTTTTGCATAGACGTTGTATTTATATTTAGAAATCCACTAAATATTTATAAATATCTGATCGTGAACCCAATTATTATTATATATTAATTTAAAATTATGGTAGGAACCCATAAACTTCAAATTGTGGATCCGCCTCTGTAATTACTTATTATTTACATGATAATTTGAATAATCAGGATACATCATTTAGTATGAATTAGAAGTCTACTCCACAAATTACTATCTATTGATAATCAACCATGAAATAATAAGCAAAGTCACTCACATATGATAACAGTTCTCAATTATTTCATCTTTAATTCTATCACACAACGCCTCTATATTAGTGTAGGCTTGCATTGCATTTCTAAAGGAATACCAGAAGGCATATCTCCTTCCTCAATATCTACAGTAATGTTTACATTAGCATAATAGTTGAATTCCTTATCGGTAAAAGAATTTTGTCGGATAAAATTTTGTATAACTATGGTAGCTGTAACAAGATAATTTTGAGTGTCAAACTTGAAATATGGCATTGAATATAAAATAGAAATAATTTTAAATATATATAAAAATTACTATCGTAAAAAAATAATAGTTAAGTATGTTTAAATTCAAACTCAAAAAGAGTAACTAATTATTAATAACACATAATGCATAACTTAATTTTTTTAAAATTTAAATTCAAAAAGAAACTAATTATCTCCTAACCTAACTAACTTTTTCCTGAATTGTCAAGTGGCCTATTGCGAAGCTGTCATTTGGCTTAGTGCGGAGGTTTTTTCTTCTTATTTTAATAATATATAGATTATGCGATACAATTATAAATTATTACCTATTTATAGGTAATTTTCACAAATTAAATTTGATAATAGTTTTAAAGATCGGGGAATTAATAGCACAAGAAATTATAAATGATTATTTGTAAGAAGGGAATTGATAATCCAAAGAAGGATGTAGGTTATTTGCTTTAGTGTGATAAAAGATGAAGATAATTTGGAAAGTTACAAGATATTATACAAAGAAAAAAATTAAAAAAAAAAGTCAATAAAATTTTTGGAAAGTTACAATATGATTTTATGTATATGATATCTTTAAATTTAAAAGAATGGCAAAAAATAGAAACCAAAAAAAATTAAATCAATAAGGAATAATTTGGAAAATATAAATTTATAATGATGATAGTTTTGTCTTGAATAAATTAAATTTCTGTTTCTGCTTCTGCTTCTTGGAAGAAGCTAGAATTTTCCACTTATTCCCAAAAGCAGAAAAACTGCTTCTGCTGCTGGCCAAAAATACTTTTCCTTCTTGGCCAAACTGCTTCAACTTTTTAAAAAGTACTTTTTTGAGTACTTTTGGCATCCGAGAAACTTGACCAAACAGGCTCTTAGACTAGCACAGATACACCTCTTTGACTTTGAGAGTTAAAACAAGTTTTCTATTAACCCCTTGGAATTTATCATCCCTTGAATGATGAAGTTTTTGCTTAAAATTAAGTCGTTGGATACTGTAGAACAATTTTAATTCAATATTTGTGAGTATCTGGATATGGTTTTTAGAGAGCTTTTTATTTTAAAAATCATTATTAAAATGGTTAAGGGTCTAAAATACCCCTCTACTATTAAAAATAATCAATATCTACCCCGTTTCACTTTTGTGTTATTAAAGTCTCTGCCATTTTACTTTAGTTTTTAAAATGCCCATCAGCCGTTAGTTTATTAGTAGGATATTAATTAATACACGTGAAAATATCCTATTGGTCTAAAATCATCCGCCCCATATCTAATTAAAAACTAGCCGACCCAACCCTTTTAACCCAACCCACTCAGCTCCTCTAACTTAAATCCTCTTAGTTCCCCTCTTCTAACCTAAATCGATCTGCAGAACTCAGAGAAGAAGCCATTTTAGGGTTCTTCCACAAAATAGGTTGGGTGCTCCAATTTCTCTCACTCCTGCCTTATCTATTGTCCGAAAACTGTGAGAAGGTAGTTGTTCATCGAAGAGGAAGTATCTTTGCGGAGAAATTGCTAACAAATTTACTTCGATGACTCCTTTAAATCCTGGGAGGAGATTCTATAAGTGCCCTAAACCGGAAGTAAGTGATTATATATGGGTCTTGTTTGAATATTTCTTGTTTTTGACTGATTCGTTTCGCTGATGTTCATAAGTAATTTTTTTGGATTGTTTTTTAGGGTAATTTATGTGGTTATTGAGAATGGGCAGATGATCCTGTCCCGTACAGAGCGCCCGTTGTAATCAACAATTTGAAGTGTGAGTTGGACGTGGCTAATCTTAAAATCAGTAATTTGAAGTCGTTGTTGGATGTTGGCAAGATTGAAAGGGACAAATTGAAGGAAAAGGTAGTTGCGATGAAGGCAAGAAATAATCTTCTAGTAACGAAACAATTAGAGTTGGAAAATAGAATTATCAAGATGAAGATCTTCATTATGATTTCATGTGCGCTATTAGTAGGATTTATTGCTGTTCTTATCAAAAGTTGAAGCTGAATTGGGAATGGACATGTGTTATTTTTCATGATTATTTGCAGCTAAATATCGGATGATGTATTTTAAGCCTTAAATTTTTGTATCTTACTTTTTGTAACTTGTTTAAGTTATATATCGGATGATGTATCTTACTACTTAAATCTATTTGTTCCTACTTTTGATTATAGCTTGTTATAATTGGCAATTAAACCTTGCAATGTTATAAAATTTGGTTTTTTGAAAGTTTAAAAGTGATGTCTTAGGGATGAATGTAGCACCCTATATCAATCACTAAATAAACGCTAAATTTATTGCTGAACATATGCTGAAGACAACCATATGCTTATATTCTGAAGACAACCTAATGTTCAATGTATTCAATGGTTGAACATATATCTCCCTATATCATAAATGCACATGGCATATTCAATATATCAAACAACTGAACATATGCTGAAGACAACCTAATAGACAACATCATGTAAATCACCACACAAAAGCATGTAAATAAAGGCTAAATTTCATAAATCCACACGACATATTCAGTTTCATAAATGCACATGGCATAAGCGGATGCAATGCTATAACTCCAAACACTTATACAACCTGGGTTATAATATGGCATCCCATATTAAGTTTCACCAACCAAAAATAGAAGGTAGAAATTATTGTCACAAAGCAGTAATTACATCTAAAATACTTTCTACCTAATTATATTACAGTAGATTTCACTTTTTCGCCTTTCTGGGCTTCAGCTTCTCCATTTTCTGTTTACTTTGCATTTCCAGCTAGTTTTCCATTAATGCAGCTTTTCCCTTCCATTTGAGATATGGTGGTTTGAATGGCAGATTTGATGGAACACTAACACCATCATGATCCCCGTTGAAAGTTATTGCCCTTGATCCTGAAGGTTGAGATGGATTCTGCCTTGCTTGAAGTCTTGCTCCTACTTCTGACACAGTTGTTAGCCTTAAAGCTGGATCTGGATCATGATTTGGAGAGTCGAAGTCCGGAAATTCACTGCTGGACTGAGTGTAAATACTTGGTGTAGGCATAAACATAAAGTTTGACCCTTCACTTTGTTGATTAGACCGGGTAGGCTGACTGGCTTCCGATGCAATTAGCTCTATGTCCTCTTCATCAACCAATATTATGTTGTTTGTTCTTGACATCTTTTCCATGCGTGGCAATTGTTTAAACCTAAAAAAATAAGTTAAATACTACTAATAAGACAATAATAAGTTAGAAAAAGTAACAATTACCTTTTCACAACCTCTAGCAGTATGATTAGGCTCTCCACAATTACTGCATGTTATGATTCTCCCTGTCTTGGAAACTGCCCACTCACTTTGCCTTTTGATAGCCTCATCTTTTTCTCCTTTTCTCTTAATTTTAGGTATTCCAGCCGTCTTGACTAACTCAGGTGGTTCCATTGCTTAAGATGCGTCCACTTTCCAGAATTTCTCACCTTTCACTGGTTGTAACTTGTGTTTGAAGGTTAACATGTATGCTTCCTTGCTATACCACCAATTGAATTCCTTGAAAGGGTCAAGCGTCTTATGTTGTATGGACTTAATGGCATGGGGCATGGAATTCCGGTAAGATCCCAAGTCCTACATGTGCATTTATTCAAAGTCATTTTAATAGTATACCTGTCCAGCCCTTCTGAAACTTCATAGCCTAGGTCATTATTGGAATAAACATGACACTTGTTAGCTATCTTTAAGTACTCCTTGTACAATTCCAGGCTATGTGGGCTGAGTTCATTTGTCCATGACCTCACTGTTTCCTCTCTTTCCCTCAATTGGTTCATCACCTTAATTCTAATTTTCTCAAGAATTTTGATGATAGTTTTGTGCCTAGCTTTAAGAAACCATGCATTGACAGATTTAGTGAAGTTGTTCTCTACCTTTTGGTTCTTGCACACAGTATCTGAATAAGCTTTACACCAAGCTTGAGGAGGATACTTCATCAATTCCTCTGCAACTTGCATATCAAGTTCACCAATGGACTTCAACTGGTCCTTAAAATCTTCTTTATAAGTAATCCAGACACTCTACCGTAAAAGCTTCTTGAACTCTGTTGTTCTCCATTTTTTGCACCAATTTGACTCAACGTGCCTAACACAGAATCTATGATGTGAATTAGGAAGCACATTGTTCACAGCCTCAATTAATCCCCGTATAAGACAAAAATACAAAAGGAAGCTGGATAAATAGAAGTTGATTAAAAAGACAAAAGAAAAAAAAATAGAAGTTGTTTAGGCATAAATATCATACCCTTTGCATATCTGACATGAAGGTGATGCCTTCACCCTCCTTAAGATCTAGTGACCTTTGAAGCAATTCCAAGAACCAAGTCCATGTCCTTTTTGTTTCTTTATCCACTACTGGCCAAGCTATAGGGTATGTTTGGTTATTACTATCCAGTCCAACAACAACTAACAACTGTCCTCTAGCTTTTCCTTTTAAAAATGTCCCATCTAAGCCAATAAATAGTCTCAAACCTAAATTAAAGCCCATCTTGAGAGCTTGAAAGCAAATATACATTCTCAGAAACTTTTATTTACCTTCAGCAAGTGCATCCTTTGACTATTTAATGACAATATCACTCCTGGGTTACTGTCCCTTAGCTCATTGGCATAAACCTCAAGTTTTTTATAGTTATCTATAAAACTACCTTCCAACTTCTCCAAAATTATTTTTTTAGTATGATGACGTAAAAGGTCATTACTTGTTTTAAAAGTCAATTCTATATTCCGAGGCCTTAAAAAATTCTTTTTGTCTCACCTCGATTTATGTGCGCAGTCCGGGAGCATTCCAGAAAGCTTTTATGTGAAATCTAAGTAAAATAAGAAAATTAGCCTTTAAAATTGATTAAAGTTGACTTTGGTCAACATTCTAGGTAAACGGATCCGGACCCGTGATCGGACAGTCCCGTATGGTCTGTAATAAAATATGGGACTTGGGCGTATGCCCGGAATCGAATTCTAAGGTCCCAAGCCCGAGAATTTTTTTTAAAGAAAATTGTTTGCTGGTAAATATAAAGGCTTTTAGAAGTGAAATGATACATTTTCTTGATGTTATCGGGCCCGTATTTTGGTTCGAAAGCTCGATAAAGGTTTAAAATAATAATTAAGTCGAATATGTGAAGTTGGTAAGAATTAGAGTTCGTTTGGTATAAATTGGACCTTTAGTTGAGAAAATAGAAATTTCAATGTTCTTGAGTAATTTTATGAATTTGAGGTTGAATTCATAGTTGTTGATGTTATTTTGATGATTTGATCATACGAGCAAGTCCGTATGATGTTTTTAGACTTGCGTGCATGATTGGTTTGGAGCCCCGAGGGCTCAGGTGAGTTTTGGATAGGTTACAGAGTGATTTGAACTTAGGAAGATTTCTCATGTGTTGCAGGCCACTGGTCTCGCAATTGTGAGATCAGGCATCGCAATTGCGATGTACTCAGGGACCGCATATGCGAGTTTTTGCTTCACAAATGAGAAGACCTCAGGGCCAGCCTTCCTTGCAAATGCGAGAAGTTCTTCACAAATGCGAAGGCTGTCAGATAGGCTAGAGGTCGCAAATGCGACATTTCGCTTCGCAATTACGAAGATGGCAGGAATTATCAAGGGTTGAAAATGCGATAATTTCTTCGCATTTGCGAAGACGACAAATTTTCAAAGGGTTCGCAATTGCGAACCCCTGGTCACAATTGCGACCTCTGTACCTGATAAGTGGGATTTCAGACGGAATTTTATCCATTTTTTCAAACTCTTTCGAACCCTAAACTCACTTGGGCGATTTTCAAAAGAAATATTCTTCTCCAAATTATTAGTAAGTAATTTGTAACTTATTTCCTTCAATCTATAACATCTTTTTACGTGATTGGATTTCAAAATCAAGGATTTTTCATGGGAAATTGGGTGATTTTGGGTAGAACTTAGGATTTTTAAAATTTGGGAATTAGGACCTCAATTTGAGGTCCTATTTTAAAATAAATTATATTATATATTTGAGTTCGTGGGTGAATGAGTGATCAGATTTTGGTTAGAATTTCGGGTTTTGACCAAGCGGGCCCGAGGGCGGGTTTTGACTTTTGGGGAAAACATTGGGAAAACCAATTTTCATGTATTAGAATTGGTTTATTTAGCATTTATTAATGTTATTAAGCAAATTGTGACTAGATACAAATAAATTGGAAGTGAAATCAAGAGGTAAAGCGGTAGTTGAGACTGATTGTGTTCGTGATATTGAGGTAAGTGTTTGGTATAACCTTAGCTTGAGGGAATATGAGTTGTGGTCTTATTTGTTATGTGTTAAGTGTTGAGTACGACGTATAGGTGCGGTGACGAGTATCTATACGTTGGTGTGAAGCATGCCCGTGAGTCTTATACTATGATTGTTGTAACTTCGTTATGTATTGTTCATGCTTAATATGATGATTATATATGTTGAACAAGGCTTATGAAAGTATTCTTGGTAATTGACCATGGTTGATCATTGGCTCAAGTTGAGACTTGTATTGTGAAGTGATTGGGAAAACGAGATGAGATGTATTGTTGATTCCCTTGCCAGGATGTTATTATTTATGATATTGTCTCCCTTGCCGGGATGTTATTGCTTATGATATTATTTTCCTTGCCGGGATATTTTTATTATACTGTCACGACATAGAATCCATTAAGGGTCGTGATGGCACCGGACTCCACTATCAGGCAAGCCAACAACACATAACACATAACTAGTAACTTCTCGTTTTAAATATTTTCTGAAACCACTTCTTTTATGTGTTTAAACAATACGTGATAAGTTCCACTAAATAAATGATGAAACATTTAACAATTTTAAATTTCTCAATGAACCCATAGACATCCCCAGGACCCGGTGTCACAAGTGCATGAGCTATTTTTAAGAAACAATACCATACAGCATCCGTCCGGAATACAAATGGACAGAAAGTAAATACAATATACTGGAAGGGACTATACTAGCTGCATGCCGCCTCGAGTAATGCAACTCACCTAGTCCCAGTATCATCCATGCTGCTACGCCCATTAGGCCACTAGTAGTACCTGAGCCTGTGCAATAAAAATGCACATAAGTATAGTATGAGTACAAAAACAACGTGTACTCAGTAAGTATCCCGTCTAATCTCGAAGAAGTAGAAACGAGAGGTCGACTTCGACACTTACTAAGGGTCCAATAATGTTATATCAATAATATGTTAAATCGTGGGTTTTTATAAACATGATTTTTAACCCAATAGAATGAAGCAAGTAACAACTATTTCTTTTATAGGAAATTTTCCAAATTCCCTTTCGTCATTTATACAATTATTCTCAAGCCGGGAAGAGGCTATAACAACTTTAATAAGTTTCAAGGCAAGCAATACAAGCATGCGCAAATCATGCCAAGGACGTACGACCCGATCCAACGGAAAATAAACTGTATAATGCTGAGGGTCGAACGGCGCGTACCATAGATGCATCTACTTAATCTACCAAGGCGTGTGGCCCGTTCCGAAATTTGAACACACACAGACAATCAATCAAGAAGTCATCAGGAAACAATTATCCAAGAAAAACCGATTCTCTTTTAGCAATTTAAGAAAATAAAGTTTAAATACTTTTTTTAAAAAAAGAATTCATTCCCTAATTTGATGTGATTTAAGCAATCCAAGCTGTCAATACGATTACAAATTTTCCAAGTATAACATGCTTTTAGGTCCTAGACTACCCGGACTTAAACATAATAGTAGCTACGCACGGACTCTCGTCACCTCGTGCGTACGTATTCCCCACAAATAGGAGCACATAACTAATTATTTTACATATGGGGACAATTCCCTCTAACAAGGTTAGAAAAGAGACTCACCTCACTCCGAAGATCCATAACCGGCATTCCACGCCCTTCCGAATACTTGAATCGATACTAAATACTCCCAAAACTAGTCAATAATTATGCAAATTCATTAATATACGATAAACTACTCATATTAATCCAATTTATAACAATTCCTAACTCCGATCGGAAAGTTAACAAAAATGCCCTCGGGCCACGTGCCCAGATTCCAAAATTTTCGAAGATAAAGTTTACCCATGAACTCACGAACTCAAATATATGATTTTCTCTTAATTTCATACCCAAAATCGTGGTTAAAATTCAAGAATATCAACTTTCTATGTCTTCCTCAAAACCCCCAAATTTCTACCAATTTTCATGCTCAAATCCGTACATAATCAATGTATTTAACTCAATATAGGTGGGGATAGCTTACCTTATCATTGATGATGAAAATCCTCTCTTGAAACCCTCCAGGAATCGCCCAAGCCAAGAAAATATGAGAGGAAATGGCCAAAACGCCAATTTTTAAAAGAATCATTCTGCCTCCAGCACTTCCGCACCTGCGGTCCTTTGACTGCTTCTGCGGTTCAGCAGGTGCGGCGCTCCTACCGCTTCTGCGGATATACTCACCAGGGCTCCCTTCTGCTTCTGCACCTCATCCATGGCAGGTGCGGTCCCGCTTCTGTGGCCCCACGACCGCATATGCAGTCTCTTCACTCCTGACCCCAAAAACGCATCTGCGCCCTCCTAGCCGCTTCTGCGGCTCCGCACCTGCGGCCAAACCCTCGCAGGT
This sequence comes from Nicotiana glauca, assembly GCA_026770625.1. Classification (NCBI taxonomy): domain Eukaryota; kingdom Viridiplantae; phylum Streptophyta; class Magnoliopsida; order Solanales; family Solanaceae; genus Nicotiana; species Nicotiana glauca. The sequence continues at coordinate 84,381 of MU748544.1, forward strand.
GCGGTTATACTAGATACCAGCACTTCAGCCTTCCAAAATTTCATTTTCGATCCGTTAACCACCTGGAATCCACCCGAGGCCCCCGGGATCCCAATCAATCATACCAACTAGTCCCAAAATACATTCCGGACTTGCTCGAGGCCTCAAATCACTTCAAACAACGCTAAAACCACAAATCGACCTCCAATCCAAGCTTTATGAACTTTAGAACTTCAAACTTATACTCTCGATGTTTAAACATATCAAATCACGTCCGATTGACCCCAAATTTTGGATACAAGTCATATTTGACATTACGGACCTACTCCAACTTCCGGAATTAAAATCCAACCCCGATATCACAAGTCAACTTCCGGTCAAACTCTTTAAAAACCTTCAACTTTTATCTTTAGCCAAATGACTCCAAAATGACCCACGGACTACCGAATTCACTTCCGATCGCGCTCTCAACTCCAGAATCACCATACGGAGCTACTCCCAGACTCGGAATCCCAAACGGACATCGATAACACTGAAATGCACTTCAACCCAAACTTATGAGATTTCTTCCAAAATGCTAACTTCCACAATAGGCGCCAAAATGCTCCCGGGTCATCCAAAACCCAATTCGGGCATACGCCCAAGTCCGAAATTATCATACGAACCTACTGGAACCTTCAGATCTCGATTCCGAGGTCGTTTACTCTGAAATCCAATCTTAGTCAATTCTTTCAACTTACTGCTTCCGAAATGAGAATTATCTTTACAAATCAACTCTGAACTTCCTGAATTCAATTTCGACCATGCGTACAAGTCATAGTGCCTATAATGAAGCTGCTCATGGCCTCAAACTGCTGAACGGTGCGCTAGAGCTCAAAACGACCGATCGGGTTGTTACATTCTCTCCCACTTAAACATAAGTTCATCCTCAAACGTGCTAAGAACTGCGCTAGAGTTGTCCGAAATTGCTGTTTAACACCTCGAGCCCCTACCCGTGCTATCACAACTCAGCTGGGCATTTTTTTGCTTGATTGCTCTGAAGATATCATTTTTGATTTAAGCACATAAGCCTCAGACCCCAATTCCAACATCCGGAGTTCTCCGCCAGGCCTGTTTCCAATATACGAACACCGTATCAATCACCACACGATGTACCAGAACATGACTGCACACCCTTTCTAAATTCACACCATGCACCCCATAATTCACAAGACCATAATAACACTCTTTGATCATACTAGTCGATATTTCCCGAATCTGATGCTCACAATGCACCCCATGACATATATAAGTCCTGTTCCAACTCTCGCAATGCCGCCATGACAGAAGGGATGCATAGAAATTCATAACCAACTACCGAATCAACGATTCATAGGGTCTATACCCTGCCAAGAACCATCATTTCTGTCTGAGCCAAATAATGGCCTTTGCTCTTTAATATACTTCACATACTCAGATTGCACTGATCCTAAGTCCAATGATCTTGTCTCACCCAGTACGAACTGCTCAGGAAATAAGCCACCCCAGACATGATCAAAAGTCTCACATGCTGCCACAATGTGCCAATAGGCTATCAATTCAACGCGATACAAAAGGAAACAGACTCTAGAAGGAACTACTCACTCGCGCCACTGATATAAACTTCCCTCAGAAAATGGGAAACAAACACACATAAGTGAAGTATGAAAATTGCATTCAACACTACACTGTTGCGACGCGCAACCCGATCCAAATAACATACGCATGGCGGCGTGCCACCTGATCCACACATAACACTCACCTAAGGAAATGCACATCGAGCTAATTAAATTGCTCATTACAACAAAATACCGAATATAGGTCATAAGCACGCTAAGTGCATAATAACATCCCTGAGGGAACATATAGCACTATAAGCTAAAAAAGAAACTCAAGCACAACTGAGGTGCGATATACGATCTGAATCTCAAGAGCCATTTTGCTCATATAACATCATCTCTACGCGGAACCTCAATACATAAGAAACTTCCCAAGCCGTCTCACAACTCATATGGCACAAGGTATCATTACATGAAATAGCTGACAACGAAATAACACCCCAACTACTCTTCCATAAGGAGCGCATTGCTGAAATGAACACATCTGGCTTGATATAGAGCCCATATTCTCATTAAATCAACCCACAGACCTCAAGTCGATGTCTGATTGCACCAACTAGGCTAATAACCTTTCATGGGTCCATAATAAACCATTTTTCCCGTAATACACAAGATCAACCGTCATAACCGGAGAAATCCTCCATAGTCCATAACTCAATAAACCGAATGCCCTCTAGGCATAAGTTCTCAAATTACCGATACCACCATAATATTCATACTTGGTTTAAATTCTTCAACCAATCAAGTGGCTACATGCCACACTTACACAACCTTCCCGTGGGCACGCTCCCACAACCTTCCGTAACAGATAACAGGTCTGTACACCCAAACCACCGGCCACACTAATGCTGAAAAGCGATCAAGAATTCCTTAACCAGGATGCAAATCCTTTTTCACAAAACACCGATCTCAGGTGACGCTGAAGACGATACCCACTTACTTTAGACATTGAACCTCCTCTACTGCTCGTCCGAGCTCGTGACATCCTTGTCAGCACCAAACTGCAACCCTGATCCTCACTTCAAATTCCATACTACTCACTGCACCCCAACATGCCAATATACGATAGAACACGGTCTTTATCATAACTCCGGAATTACTAATAGATTAACACTTTATCATATAAAAACTTTTCACTTAGGCTTCATTTGTTTTTTAAGATTAAGACGTTTGAATCTGAATACACATCTGAATATCAAGATGTGTATTAAGATTAAAACATCCGAATCTGAATACACATCTGAATATATTAAAATGTGTATCAAGATCTGAACACTAAAAATTAAGCCTGTTTAATTTTTAGCATCTGAATGCATAAAATTTATCTTTATTTGAAACATAATAAACATAAAATTCAAATGAAATACTAACTAATCTAATATTCTATCAATAAAATATATAGTTTTTTTAAAATACGATAATTGTTGGTGGTGATGGCTAACGGGTGAATGCCGACCAGAGGCGGTGGTTGGTGGTAGTTTTTGTTGATGATGGTGGTTTATGCTAGTAGCTAGTAGTGATTGATAATGGTGGCGATTATGATTGAGGATGGTGGTGGTGGGTGGTGATAGTTAATAATGGCGGTTGGTGGTTTGTGATTGAGGAAAGTGGTGGTAGGTTATAATAATGGGCGATGCCGGCTGTGGTTGTTAGTGGTGATTGAGTGGTTGGTTGTGGTAGTTGAGGTGGATAAGTGTTGATTGTGGGTGAGAATGATGGTGATCGGAGTGGTGGGGATGGTGGATGGTGGTGGTCGATAATGGTGGCGACTATGATTGAGGATGATTGTGGTGGTGGTGGTTGACTATGGTGGTGGTGGTGGTTGACTATGGTGGTAGTGGTGGTGGTGGTGGAGGAGGTGGTGGTGGTGGAGGAGGTGGTCGTGGTGGTTGATAATGGTAGGCGGTGGCGGCAATTAATAATGAATATGTGATAGCATCTTAATGAAATTAAGTCTCTGTGATAGATCTTAATCATACAGACCTATTCAGACCCATTAAGTGGTTGTGAAGTAAAAGAAACAAACACACTTAATGATTAAGATCTGAATAATTAAGATTCAGACTTTAAAAACAAATGCACTTAATGTCTGAGATCTGAATGATCAAGATTCAGACCTCCAATAAGTGCAAACAAATGAGGCCTTAACTCACTTCAGGAGAACCATAACAACACACATGTGAGTTCTCTTAACCGTAGAATATGCGAATCTCTGAGTAGTGGTCAAAGCTACTACAGCCCTTTCGGAGTCCGCCTACGATAGCAAGCTATAGCAGTAGAGTACTTCTGAATAACATCCATTATGGTGGCCGACCAGCCTCACACGTACCGCCACAATCCATTTGCATAACTCAATCACGCTGAAGGAACTGATTACTGCCACCAACATGCCAATTCAACTATGGCTAATCAATCTATCTTCTTCCAATTTATCCTTAATTGCCTAAGAGATAATGATAACTCCATTCAACACATAACACACTCCATCCGCACTCACCTTGAGTGACTTGAATCACGAGACCGTGCTGTCTCGAATCCCACGAACCACTTCATATTTCCCAAATGCTACACTGCAAGTCAAAACATCATAGAACATTCTGTGCCTCTTCTCATGAGCTGCTACAAAGCTCGATTCTTAACCGTACCTATAGGCTTGCAATCATTAGGCACCACACTTTGCCCCTTTGTATCCTCTAGGACCGTTGTTGAGAGTCACCCGCTCTGACTTGGCCCCTAATATAATTAACTCCATGAATTTTCTAGCACACGAATACCCTCTCGACGAAGCACCTAGCCGAATCACTTCCCTTGAAACCCGCATCTATACAAGGCATAAACCCTGAATCCTTCCCTAGGTCTGGACATAGGACAATAAGCCCAACCATAACACACCTTTAACAATTCCTTTGTTCAAATTACCACTTATGTTCTTTTTCCGTAGCTGAAATAGCCCATCAATATGCTAATAACCAGAAACCTCGCAAGTAGATAACTATGCAACCCAATCATAGGCGGTGGGACACTCCCACTTAGTTTGAAGCCACTATTACACAACCCTAGAATTCACCAGGATTCTTTATCTCTTATCGACATACCCTTGCGCAACTAACCACCAAAATTACTCTGAATCATCAACCACATTCGCATGTCTGATCTCTTTGCTGTATAACCAATAGAATTATTCGCAGAAGCCTCGCCAACCACGCGACCGCTAACCTGCTCACAGGGAATAACCCACCTTTGGAAATCACTTCTCGACATCTTCCAATGTTGCTGCACGGGGTATGATCACTACGACATCAACAACCTATCCTGAGTTCGGGTTTACTCTCCAGCTGCATAAGTCCATTTATCCCTCGTGAACATCAATTAAATGTGCGACATCATCCTTCCAATTCAAGTTATGGTTGTATCCTTCTCCATTTCTAGCAGCCCCTTTTCGTTATATCAAAATATCTTGTCGCTTGATAGTCCATACTTGAAATTAATCTGTAGGCCCAAATCGCAAATCACTCCAAACTCTCCTACTTTGGCAAAACTCACCCTTTTAGCCGACTACTCGACCTTTGCTTCTTATACATGGCCTTCTAGAAATTTTAACTACCGCCCGACACTCCCCACATGCCCCTTCTTGTCTGTTGCTGCTCAGTTGTTGCCTTAAATAAAATCTATCTTCGTGGCACTTGAACCCATAATTACTGCTAACTTCACACCTTTCGGAAGATCATCTTCCTTATACCATCGACATTAGAAACACTGATTCAACCCTGAACTACCGCACCCTGTGATATCTGACAGCCGCATTTTCAATACTATTTCACAATAGCTTGCCCCAAAGGCGAATTGTAGAAGATCATAACACTGGTGAACTTAGTACGTTCAATTAGGACAACGACACCCCATCATAGAAGAAAGCTCCACTATGCTCGCAAATGCCAAGTCTCATTACTCCACCAGCGCATATCTCGCCATTCTTAGTCCAATTGCCTTTCCCTTACCGGGAATAAAATACTAAATCTCTAGATTATGCACTGAGTAAATCTCCCTTCAAGTCATTCACTGCCCTGACACATAGGCAAAGGTCCTACCATCATATCAATACTACAGAACAATAGTTTATAGCATCATGATAACTTGTGCCTAGCCTCAGAGTTCTCAGAAGTACCGCTGCTGAGCTGAAACAGCAGAATATCCTTCCATAAGGCGACGATAATAGATCAGACAACTATACATAGAGAAACACCCCGCACTGCATCGGTAGTACCATAACAATTCTTCAATTGTCAATTTATAAGAAATGGTTCGCTTCGCACAAGATTGAATAGGAAGGAATTAAAAGCATAAGCCTCCATGGATCAAATTGCACGATGAGGAATCAAGAAAGGAAGTACTTCTAACAGTCCTGCAGCCTCCTAAGGATAAGTACAGACGTCTCCGTACCGATCTGCGAGACTCTACTAGACTTGCTCATGACTCGTGAGAACCTAGGAACCTAGTGCTCTGATACCATGTTGTCACGACCCAAAATCCACTTAGGGTCATGATGGCGCCAGACTCCACTGTCAGGCAAGCCAACAACACATAACTAGTAACTTCTCGTTTTAAATATTTTCTGAAATCACTTCTTTTATGCGTTTAAACAATACATGAAAAGTTCCACTAAATGAATGATGAAACATTTAACAATTTTAAATTTCTGAATGAACCCATAGACATCCCCAGAACCCAGTGTCACAAGTGCACAAGCTATTTCTAAGAAACAATACCATACAACATTCGTCCATAATACAAATGGACAGAAAGTAAATACAATATACTGGAAGGGACTATACTAGCTGCGGGTCGCCTCGAGTAATGCAACTCACCTAGTCATAGTATCATCCATGCTGCTATGCCCAGTAGGCCACTAGTAATACCTGAGCCTGTGCAATAAAAATGCACAGAAGTGTTGTATGAGTACAAAAACAATGTGTACTCAATGAGTATCCCGTCTAATCTCGAAGAAGTAGAGATGAGAGGTCGACTTCGACACTTACTAAGGGTCCAATAATGTTATATAAATAATATGTTAAATCGTGGGTTTTTATAAACACAATTTTTAATCCAATATAATGAAGCAAGTAACAACTATTTCTTTTATAGGAAGCTTTCCAAATTCCCTTTTGTCATTTATACAACTATTCTCAAGTTGGGAAGAGGCTATAACAACTTTGATAAGTTTCAAGGCAAGCAATGCAAGCATGCGCAAATCATGCCGAGGACGTACGACCCAATCCAACAGAAAATAAATTGTGCACTGTCTAGGGTCGAACGACACAAACCACAGATGCATCTATTTAATCTACCGAGGCGTTCGGCCCGTTTCGAAATTTGAACACACAGACAGTCAATCAAGAAGTCATCAGGAAACAATTATCCAAGAAAAATCAATTCTCTTTTAACAATTTAAGAAAAAGTTTAAATCTTTTTTTAATTCATTCCCTAATTCGATGTGATTTAAGCTATCCAAGCTGTCAATACGATTACAAATTTTCCAAGTATAACATGCTTTTGGGTCCTAGACTACCCAGACTTAAACATAATAGTAGCTACGCACGGAGTCTTGTCACCTCGTGCGTACGCAACCCCACAAATGGGAGCACATAAGTAATTATTTCACCTATGGGGACAATTCCCTCTTACAAGGTTAGAAAGGAGACTCACCTCGCTCCGAAGATCCATAACCGGCATTTCACGCCCTTCCGAATACTTGAATCGATGATAAATACTCCCAAAACTAGCCAATGATTATGCAAATTCATTAATATACAATAAAATACTCATATTAATCCAATTTATAACAATTCCTAACCCTGATCGGAAAGTTGACAAAAATGCCCTCGGGCCACGTGCTCGGATTCCAAAATTTTCGAAGATAAAGTTTACCCATGAACTCACGAACTCAAATATATGATTTTCTCTTAATTTCATACCCAAAATCGTGGTTAAAATTCAAGAATATCAACTTTCTATGTCTTCCTCAAAACCCCCAAATTTCTACCAATTTTCATGCTCAAATCCGTACATAATCAATGTATTTAACTCAATATAGGTGGGGATAGCTTACCTTATCATTGATGATGAAAATCCTCTCTTGAAACCCTCCAGGAATCGCCCAAGCCAAGAAAATATGAGAGGAAATGGCCAAAACTCCAATTTTTAAAAGAACCCTTATGTATCCAGCACTTCCGCACCTGTGGTCCCTTGACCGCTTCTGCAGTTCCGCAAGTGCAGCGCTCCTACCGCTTCTACAGATATATTCACCAGGCCTCCATTCCACTTCTGCACCTCATGCACTACAGGTGCGGTCCCACTTCTGCGACCCCACGACCGCATCTGCGTCTCTTCACTCCTGACCCTAAAATCGCATCTGCACCCAACTAGCCATTTCTGCGGCCCACACCTGCTGCCAAACCCTCGCAGGTGCAGTTATACCAGATACCAGCAACTTCAGAATCCACCCGATGTCCCCGGGACCCCAACCAATCATACCAACCTATCCCAAAATATATTACGGACTTGCCTGAGGCCTCAAATCACTTCAAACAACACTAAAACCACGAATCGACCTCCAATCCAAGCTTTATGAACTTTAGAACTTCAAACTTCTACTCTCAATGTTTAAACCTATCAAATCACGTCCGATAGATCCCAAATTTTGCACACACGTCATATTTGATATTACAGACTTACTCCAACTTCCGGAATCAAAATCCGACCTCGATATCAAAAGTCAACTTTCGGTCAAACTCTTTAAAAACCTTCAACTTCTATCTTTAGCCAAATGACTCCAAAATGACCCACGGACCTCCGAATTCACTTCCGATCGCGCTCCCAACTCCAGAATCACCATACAAAGCTAATCCCAAACTCAGAATCCCAAACGGACATCGATAACACTAAAATGTACTTCAACCCAAACTTATGAGATTTCTTCCAAAATGCTAACTTCCACAATAGGTGCCAAAATGCTCCCGTGTCATCCAAAATCCAATTCGGGCATACGCCCAAGTCCGAAATTATCATACAAACCTAGTGGAACCTTAAGATCCCAATTTCGAGGTCGTTTACTCTAAAATCCAATCTTAGTCAATTCTTTCAACTTAAAGCTTCTGAAATGAGAATTCTCTTTCCAAATCAACCCTGAACTTCCCGAAATTCAACTCCGACCACGCGTACAAGTCATAGTGCCTGTAATGAAGCTGCTCCTGGCCTCAAACTGCTGAACGGCGTGCTAGAGCTCAAACCGATCGAGTCGTTAGTGTGAGCACGTGATTTTTGCCCTATATGAATTACTCCCATAAATTCAAAATAAAATAATTTCTTTCAGTATTTGCAATTTTATGGATTTTCGTGGTATTTTCTGTTAATTGTTTGCATTTTTGTTTGTGCATTTTAATTAGTGAAAAATATAAAAAAATATTACATTTGCATTTAGGACTTAATTTTACATATTTTAGATTAATTAGTAATTAGTGTTTTACGAAAATAGAAAAAAATCACAAAAAAATGAAATGATTTATTTTGTTTTGAATTTTGATTAGTTTTCCTTTAATTTGTTTTAATTCAGTATGTTAATCATCATTTAGGTTTAACTGGTTTAATTAGGGTAGGATTAAATTCAAATTTTTATTTTTATTTTTGAAAAGAAAAAGAAAAGAAATAAATAAAAAAAGGGAATTGAAAGAAAAGGATTTAAAAAAAAAGAGACAAGGTTTAAATTGGGACGTTTTGGTTAATTCTGTTAGCCCAACCGGATTCCCAGCCCAAAAAATGCCCCTACCCATTAAAACCAGCCCAAACCCGCACCCCAACCCGGTCCATCGCCCTAGTCCCCAAACGACGCCGTTTAGTGTTCCCAGTCCTGAAACGATCTGAGCCCTTTATCTCAGTCCATCCGACGGCCTAGAGCACTTCCTTCATTATCCTTAAAAATGTCCAAACAACCCGCCCCATCACCACCACTCGTCTCTCCCAGAGAACAGCGCCCTCCGCCCTAAGCCACCACCTGCCGCCCGCCGGAAATCGCCTACGGTGGCAGCTGGCATCTAACCACCACCAAATCTTTACCACAACCTCCTCTCCTCCACCCCATCCTAAATCTCCAACCATTTTTTCACAAATCTCGCTGGAGTGCCTCAAATTTTAGAAACCCTAGCGCCGCCCTCGTTCCCTCCGGTGGCGTTACCACCTCTGTTCACCACCAAACTAATACCCCGGAATCCCCATGGTTCCTTGTTCCTCAATCTTAACTCAGATTCCCTCGAATCAACTTTCAACGGTTCGAATCTTAGTTTGAAGGTCTGACCTACACCCCTAAACCTGTGCATGAAGGCTTTTCTGTCTCAATCTTTTTCAATTTGGTTTGATTCTGTCCTTTGATAATGCTATTTGTTTGTTTTGCTAAGAACAAATGACTAATGTTATTGGAGGACAAAATCGAAGGTTCGAGTCGCCATAGGTTTCAGGCTTTGATCTGGTAAGTTTTGTTTCTTCCCATTTGTGTTGTTCTTTTATCCTCACCCGTCACTTCTTTCATACGGATTGAAATTCGTTTAGACCGTCAAAATCCGAGTTTGTTCTGGCACTGGACTTGCTATATTTTTCTTTTTTTTTCTTTTTCTTTGAGAAACACTTGACCATTTTACTTCTTTAGTTCATTCCTCACTCCTGTTTTGTTTGGTCCCTTGTTGTTAATGGCGTATTTACTGTTTTTTTCTTATTAATCGTCTGTTGGTGAAATTGGGTCCATAATTGAGTTAGCTTTGCTTTTTGTTTCGTTATTCCTTAAAGAATAGTTCTAGGTTTGTTTATTAGTAGAAATTTTGGGTTAGCCCATCAAATTTTGGCTAGTGATTAGGGTTTAATTGGGCTTTTGAAACTCGAAAGCCCCAAAGGGGTATGGGTAAGGATCGAATTTGGGTCTGCAAACCCATTTAGTTTGGTCAGTTGACCCGGGTTGGGTTTAAGGGTAATAAAGCAGGGTATTGAGGGGTAATTTAGGGACTCTAGGTGGGGGAATCTTTAGTAACAGATATTAGACGCTTATAGTGAGAGCTTTTAATAAAATTTCAGAAGTATGATAGGTTAACTTGGGTAACAAGTCAGTAATTGGGGGACACCTAAGCTAAAACAAGAATTCAAAAGGGGGAAAGGTGTAAAAATGAGAACCTAAGACTGCCCTACTTGCCTTGCCTATAAAGGCATGTTTTCTTACCTTTGAAGGTAGACTTGGAAGAGCTAAAAATCCAAAAAAGAGAGACGGCTAAAAACTGGAAGGAATGCTGTTCTATTGGTTCTTCTGTGATCTTTAGGAGTTTTAATTTTCTAAACAAATCCCTGACTCTCTTTGGTGATAAGATGGAATGAAATCGAGTGTTTCTCAGTGGTTTTTTCTTCGAAGTTGCTTTGGTGTTATTAGTGGAGACTGTTTTGCTGCTTCCTTACTCCTTGGTTTGAGCTGATTCTGTTGATCCTGTGTTGCTGCTGCATCTCTTGATCTCTCATTTTCTCGTGGTTTTTGTTTGCCAAATCAGGTACACACTCTTGAACTTGCAGTGCGATGTTCAACTTGGAGAATGAAGATATAAAAATGGAATTCTTAATGTTTTGAGTATTATATGTTTAGCTTCTAGTTAGTTATATGCTTTTTCTACGTATCCTGCCTTTTCCTTCGTAAATGTATTCAGTTGAATGTTTTGTTGTGAGTTGATTCTGTGAGGGTTAGAATAATTTTGAACTTGTTAGGCACCATGTTAAAGTGTGTAAAGATATTCAGCATTTAGACTAGCTTCTCATTGTGCAAATTAACTACAAAAGTACTATATAAATGCTATTTTTGCAGGTTTGGTGTTTCTATTCTTCATAAAGTAATTCCGGTGAGTGAATGAACTTGGCTAGAAACGGTAGAAAGATTGAATGGTTTACACAATATTTTGAGATGTGAAAATTAATGAATGGACATAATTGGTTTGTGGTTTTCGATAGTTATAAATTTGTGGTTTCTTCAATTGGCATCTGAACCTGTTTTTTTCGAATAAAATGGATTACAGAAATGTTCAATTGGTTTTAGTTAGATTTTGATACCATATAAGTTTTAATCAGTGAATTCTATAGTTTTGCCATTTACAAACATAATGATGCCTAGAACCTTTTGTTATCATGTCTCAAACCTGGTGATTTCTGTGGTTACCCGGGTTCGAAATGGAACCCAGAAACCTATAGCCTGTACCTTGTGCTGCTTAATTCAAGTCGACTGGACCAGAACATAAAAGAGCCGTCCTGGAATAAGGACAAGGCATTAAGCCTCGGTCCTGAATCTCTTTCTTTTCGCATCAGTATGCACCATATTGGGCTCGCTATAGAGTTTGGCCCAAATTGTTTAAAATCATGAGTTCTGTAATGGAAGTAAGTCGTTGGGCTCATTGGGCCCAGGCCTGAAGCTTCCGGAAATTAGATGTTGAGTCAAGCAATCCTTTAATTCGAGGCTTACGAAGTAGGTAATGGGTTTGAGATTTTCTTTGAATAAATAGAAGTTCCAAGACTTCCCTTAGTCAATTAATTGGTAATCCCTTTTAATCATTTGAGGTGAGCCATAATTAGATAATTCATAGTCTATAGCCCTCCGAGCTTTTAGTTTAAATACCCATTAAAACAATTTGAGGTGCGCCGCGCCAAATAAAATGATAACTATGTGGCCCTCATTTTAATTAGATTTAACTCAACCTTAGAATTAGAGGCGTGCCACTTAGCAAATTTCATGGCCCTCGCAAAGTGCAAACGTGTAGTTGCCTTAGGCGCGTATTTTAATAATCTACTTTCCTAAACTCAGGTGCACATTTATGTGACCCAAATTCAAATCTCAACAATGTTAAAATATGTCAAAAATCCACGGGTGCATTTATGTGACGTGGTTCGAGACGTGTTTTAATAACGTTACAATCTTCTCTAAAAAATGAATAAAAGTGGTTAAAACTAAAATTTGCACATAGGTTCAAAATTGTTTAAAATAAGATAATTAAGACGAATATAACAGTTGTGCGACCGTGCTAGAACCACGGAACTCGGGAATGCCTAACACCTTCTCCCGGGTTAACAGAATTCCTTACTCGGATTTCTGGTTCGCGGACTGTTAAATAGACTCATCCTTTTCCTTGATTCGGGATTTGAAACCGGTGTTTTGGGACACCATAAATCTCCCACATGGCGACTCTGAATCTTTTAATAATAATCCAGTTTCGGTTGTCCTTTAATTCTAAAAACTCCATTTGTTATACCCCTTCCGGGGGTGTAGTTAAAAAGGAGGTATGACAACTCTGGCGACTCTGCTAGGGAAAAGAACCCAGAACTTCGGTTCAGGGTTCAAGAATTCGAGCTTGGAATAATTGTTGTAGTTGACTTTATTTATTTTCTAATTTTTATTACATATTTGGGTTTAAATGTGCTAAATGTTGCTTTTTACTGCTTTGATATTATATGAACTGTACATATAAACTGCTACGAAACCCTTCTCTTCTCCCTCCCGAGGAGTGCACGCTGGTCGTGAATTCTTTATGTTAATGTCATATTCTAAATAGGACGAGGCTCGGACAAGTTCCAAAGCCGGAGAATCTTTTGGTTACCGGTACGCAACCCCCCCCCCCCCGGCTCGAGTTTTCCGCTCGGGTAGACCAGGTCTAGAACAAATAAACCCAGGTTTTAAACCTAGAATAACCTAGCCTCATGCCAGATCCCTAGTAGGAATGCTTATCTGCATCATGTGTATTTTGACTTAGGTGACTCAACACAGGGGTTGGGTTCATCTAGGATAGGTGTACCCAGAATAACAGACCATCCTGATGCATCCTACTTGTGCATTTATCTGTTTTGGATTTGCATGCTGACCGACTTTTACATAAAATGGGAGAGTTTGGGAAAGAAAATAGCAGTGTGAGGGTTGAGAGAGGTAATCACCTGTTTTGTAAGAAAACCCAATATCCAAAATGGTACTGAAACTCTGTCGGATTTTTGAGAAAAATGAAAAAAAAAGAGAAAGGTTTTGTTTTCAAAATATTTGGTTTTGTTTTATTTGCCCGAACTACGCCAGTTTGATTCTCACAGGGTGTGAGATACGTAGGCAACCCCCATCGGGTCCAACTTCCGTTTTGAAAAATAGCCCAAAATAACAAAAAATTATTTTTATTGTAAATAAGTAAGGTGATGTCATTCTTGTCAAAATAGCCGAATGTCCCCAAAAAAGTCTTCGGAAGGCTGTTTTTGCAAGAACAGCCGCCTTTGGTCATTTTTCAAGGTTTTGGCCGATTGAGCGAACACAGCCTTAAAATCTTCTCCCTCGAAGTGCTGAAAGGCCGTATGGGCAAAGCCTGATCTTTTTATTGAAATTTTGAAACATAGTGATAACTTTTTAAGTCCAAATGAATCTTGATTTTTCTCCTATTAGTTTCCTTTTTGAGTCTATTAGTTTTTATGGTAAAATTCGGTAGGAGGAGTCAGTGTAATCAGAACATTTTATTTTTTTCTGGAAAAAATTTGAAAATCCCAAAATGTTTTGTTTATTTTTACATTTATCTCCAAGAACTACGCTTGGTCTGATTCATGCGGGGTCATGATACGTAGTCAATCTCTATAGAATTCGACCATAACCAAATGAAAAGAGGAAAAGAAAAAGAGAGGAAAAACCAGAGAGAAAAAGAAAAGAAAATAAGAAACCGAGAGAAGGAGAAAATGGCAAAACAAGAGGGAAAAATGAGAGAATAGAAATAAAGAGAAAGCAAAGGCAAGAATGAAAAAAGAAGAATGAAAAAAAGAGAAAGAAAAAAGGGGAAAAGAAAAGAAGTTGCAAATGGAAATAAGGAAAGCCGGGATGACGCATGCAACCGATCAAATGCATAATAGAAACAATTAACTGCTTAGGTGAATTCATGCCCCCAAAATGTGCGGTTACCAATCTTTTAAAGACTTAATTGCTAACAAGGTTGTTGTTGATGTATTGAGTCAAGGCAGGTGGTTATTTTGTGGCATTCGGGCGAGTCATCCATTCACGCTAGGTCAAACAGCAAGACAGCCATGACTAGTAAGGGATTGGACATAGGTGTTGTCAAATCAGAATTTGAGTTGAAAGAAGAGGCCTAAAGGTTGAAACGCCAGATAACAGAGATGTACTAGGCTTGGATCAGTGGGCACCCTCTACTCTCATTCCCCACCAGCTACATCAAAAATCTTGCTTCCGTCCCACTATCTTCACAATCCCAGATTCCCAATGCTGTTGGTCTCTTCTCACAACATGCCCCAGGCTTTACCCCTTGCCACAACTACCCTGGCACCTTACCCCAGCCTTTTCATGTTCCACAGGCCAATACGAGCGTGTCATTAACTACTCCCGTTTTTACAACTCCTCCCCATGCCAACATCCCTCTATCTTCTAGTGAAACCTTGTTCAAAGTTCCTAATGCCCAATACTATGGTACAAAACCAACTTTCAAGATCTTAGATCCACATTGTTGCGCACCTTATTTCGGGCCTCCCATTGAAATTGAAAAACCCGCTAAGGTTGTGGAGCAAGATGAAGTATCTAGAAAACGTGTGATGTTTGCAAAAGGGTCTTCGAATGGTGTCGGGGCAAGTCGGAAAAAGTCGAAGTTGGTGTTACTAGGGATGCCAAGCAAGCCTGTTGTAGTTGTGAAAGGGTCTCCCATTACCCATGTTGCTATTAAATCAGCGATGCAGTTGCCAGCGTTTGAGACAAAGGATGTCCCGTGGAACTATAAAAGAGTGATAATGACACACAAGGGAAAAGAAAGGGAGGAAAAATTTATTGAGATCGGAGGACCGACTCATTTCGGAGGATGTTTACCTCCAAAGAATTAAGGAAGTCCAAGCTCTTCAAGGGTAGTCAAATAAACCGGTGACCGAGGAGGAGGTCGAAGAGTTCTTGAGAAAGATGAAAGTGCAAGACTATTCCATTGTTGAACAATTAAGGAAACCTCCAGCTAATATTTCTCTGTTATCTTTGTTGGCACATTCGGATGAATACCGCAGGGCCATAATGAAGATTCTGAAAGAGGCACATGTTCCTGATAAGATTACAGTAAATTAATTGGAAAAGATTGCTAGCAGGATTTTTGAAGCAAATAGGACCACTTTTGCGGACGTTGAGCTTTCTATAGAGGGTACAGAACACAATCTAGCTCTTTGTATCACGGTGAAGTGCGAGGATTATTTTGTCACTAGGGTGTTGGTTGATAACGGATCCAGTGCAAATATTTGCCTGCTGTCCACTTTGCATAAGTTGAAGATCGGCACCGAAGGAATCCACATGAACGATGTAGGTGTTCGAGGCTTTTATGGGAAAGGAAAAGGTTCTGCTGGAGATATAACGCTTGAATTGGTGATAGTGCCAGTTGGTTTCAGTGTGGAATTTCAAGTGCTAGACGTGGTTGCCTTGTATAATTTATTATTGGGTAGGCCTTGGATATATGCGGCTAAGGCGGTGCCATCGTCGCTACATCAAATGGTGAAATTTGAGTGGGACAAACAAGAGATAATTATGAAGGGGAAGGGGATTTATCCTTTCATGAAGATTCATCTGTTCCATTTATTAAGGCCGGACATGATCAAGGATCTTTAGCTTATCAAACTTCCGAAACGATGTCTTTTGAAAATATTCCTAAAGGAAAATACATTCTAAGGCCGAGGATATCACCTTCGATCTGCATGGTAGCTAATGAGATATTGAAGTATGGTTTTGTACCGGGTAAAGTTCTGGGCGCATTTGCAAGGTGTTGTGCAGCCCGTGTCTCTACATAAAAATCTGGGTACATTTGGTCTGGGGTTCAAGCCTACAGGGGATGATGTGAAGAAGGCTACAAAGTTGGAAAAGAAAGCATGGCCGCTCTCTAGGCCTATCCCACACCTCTTCAAGTCTTTTGTCAAGTCAAGGGCAGTGAAGCATCTAGTGTCAGCAGTTCCAAAGCCTGTGGTTGTCTTTGATGAAGAATTGATTTGAGAGGGTTCAAATTCTGTTTAATGAAGTGAACACGGTAGAAATTAGGGAAGGTTACGGTGATGAAGAGGTGCATTGTCGGACCAAGTGCAAAGATTAACAATTGGGAATCTACTCCTCTCCCTACCCGGAAGGAGTCTAGGTAGTTTGCTTTGATTTTCTTTTAGTTTATCAGGATTATTCCAGGGTTGTAAGTCAGATTCTATGTTCCGTCCATTTAGGATGTATAAACCTTGTTATCTTTTGATTTTAATGAAATGCAATTTCTTTTTTCATCATTCCTGATAGTTTTATTTTTGTTTTTCTTTTCTTCCTTACACAGTTCTTTTTATGCTGGTTTCAATGACATGACATGCATGAGGAATCTTCTGCCCAGTTTTAAAAGCCAAGCTAATTCTAAAAAGTTGAAATCTCATCCCTTCAGATTGTCGCTGAAGTCGAAATTGATGATGATGAGTGGGTCAGAACCCGCATGAGTAATTGAGTTTGATCAATGAGAAAAGATTGGCGGCAGTATGTCATGGCCAGTTATATCGAAAGATAATGGCAAGAGAAGGTGCACCCCCGAAAATTTGAAGTAGGTCATTTGGTATTGAAATACATCATCTCGTATCGGGTTGAAGCTGAAGGTAAGTTTGCCCAAATTGACAGGGGCCGTTCGTGAGAATGTTGTCCAATGGTGCTTTGTATTTAACAGATATAGAAGGCAAATGTATAGAAGTGGCTATCAATTCTAATGCGCTCAAAAGATATTGTGTATGATTTCTTTAGTTTAATTGTATTTGTGCTTGACATTTTTTGAAGATTGGAATGGCGAAGGCATTTTGTTCTGCTATCTAAACACTTTATCCTTTGTTACCCCTTTGAGCCTTATTTATTTTCTTTCATACCCCTCTTTCAGAATCAATAGCAGAGGTCAGAAACACAAGCGTGAAAGATAAGTAAAGGAAAAAGAGAGAAAAGAAATAAAAAAAAGAAAAAGAAAAAAAGAGAAAAGGCAAAAGAAAAAAAAAGAGAAAATGGAAGAAAAAGAAAGAAAAGTCACAACAACAAAGTAATTTTTATGACGTGAACTACGTTCGACCTGATTCCTTTTAAGGATACGTAGGCAGCCTCATGGTTAGGTCCCATTAAAATAAAAATTCAAAAGTCACCAAGCAAGAAACTGGGGCAGAAGTTGCGGTTGTTGTAAGAAATTTGATTCCGAAAGTTGTAATTTTAAACCCATTTGAATTGTTTTTGAGTCTTTAATACCCTTTCTTTCTAACCCTATCCAAAAGCCCACATTACGGTCCAAAAAAAGTCCTTCTGATCAGTCTTCAAAAAATGCCAAGTCGAGCAGGAAGAGGTGATTCATATCAGGGGCAACACTCCGGTCCAAGCAGGAAAAGTAATAAAAAATGAGAGAGTCTTATTAGTGAAAACCCGCATGGGCACCTTAAGGCGAAAACGAGTTCAGAGATGAGCAAATGAGAGAGGTCTATTGGTGAAAACCTTTCAGGGCACCGCAGGATGAACAAGGTTAAGGTTTGGGTAAAGAAATCTGGTTATGGAATTCTGGGGCAACAAAGTATGGCAACTGAAAGTTGATTGGTTGGACGGATTGGGACAATTAGTTCGAAATGCATGTCATGATCAATGGTACCAGCTGTTCTACTTAGATAAGTCTCTTTCCTTTTTTCCTTTTAGTAAGTCGTCCAATTTTTGATTTTCTTTATCCTTAACTCTCAAGGTCATTGCATTTCATTTCTTTCGGGGTTTGTTTCTCTAAGATGTTTCAATGTCAGTCTTGTTCAAAGCAAATAAGAAAGGACTTCAAATCTCACTACCAGCTTCCAGAATTGTAAAGCACAGTGTGGCCAGAACATACCAAAGATAACATGATGTAAAGTGGGATATAAGGAGTCACTGGAAGTTTCATCGGTGGAATGATTTGGTAATTTCATGGGAAAGGCAAAGGTTCAGGGAAAGGGGTCAGAGAGGTAAAACAACGGTTTGGGTATGGAACACTCAGGTCATCCAAGGTCATGGGGGTTTGAAAGTCAGTCAGAAAGTCAAACGGTTCAGGGCCAGTTCGGGGAAGCAGGTCAAAACAAAGCACAGTAGCGGAGACAACTTCAACAAGAATGCCATCAACTAACCACCATTTTAAACTGATAAGATTAAAGAGCAAGCACCAAAACAGGTTTGACAGTAAACTTTCAGGACCCTCCTGGAAAATGGGACCTAGTTTAAAATACAAAATAATCATGAGTAGCAAGATCTAGCATAAATATACCCCCAAAGGAATATAAGTGGTTTCAAAAGTTTTCATTCGTGAGATAGGATTCAATTAGGAGTTGTCAGGACCCCCTGAATAATGGGACCCAGCTTTAAGATTTCCATTAGGTAACAAGATTTAGCGTAAGTTCTGTTGTAGGGAAGTACAATTCAGCCGTAAGAGTTCTGTCGTAGGGAAATATAATTCAGCCGTAAAAGTTGTCACTCATAAGATATTGGTTTAGATTGTCAGGACCCTCTTGAATAATGGGACCTAGCTTTAAGATCTCCTTTAGATAACAATACTTAGCACAACTGCTATTGTAGGATAGTATAATTCTGCCGTAAATTGTCACTCTTAGGATAATCTTAGACTTTTGATTTTCAGGGCCCTCCTGGATAAATGGGATGTAGCTTTAATACTTTCATAGATAACAAGATGTAGCGGAAGTAATACATTTAGAAGATGTAATTTAGATTTAAAATTGTCGTTAATTAAGAGTTGTCAAGACCCTCCTGGATAATGGGGTGTAGTTTTAAGATCGGCTCAGATAATAAGATGTAGCGGAAGTAATACCTTTAGAAGATATAATTTAGATTTAAAACTATCATTTAATTAGGAGCTGTTAGGACCCTCCTGGATAACGGGACCTAGCTTTCAAATTCTTAGTAATAGTGGTAGAAAATTCAGTTTAACACTCACATATGTGCCCAGCTACCAAACTGGGGCAGAAAATTTTCTTTATTTTGTCCGTTTTGTTGAAATCAGGCATCCACCTGGAGAACAGGAAATACATTCAAGTTCAGCAGTCAGGAGCCCACCTGGAGAACATGGGATACATTCAAGTTCAGCAGTCAAGAGCCCACCTAGAGAACATGGAATGCATTCAAGTTCAGCAGTCAGGAGCCCACCTGGAGAACATGGGATACATTCAAGTTCAGCAGTCAAGAGCCCACCTAGAGAACATGGAATGCATTCAAGTTCAACAGTCAGGAGCCCACCAGGAGAACAGGGAATACATTCAAGTTCAGCAGTCAGGAGCCCACCTGGAGAACAGAGAATATAATTCAAGTCAGCAGTCATGAGCCCACCTGGAGAACAGGGAATACATTCAAGTTCAGCAGTCAGGAGCCCACCTGGAGAACAAGGAATATATTCAAGTTCAGCAGTCAGGAGCCCACCTGGAGAACAGGGAACACATTCAAGTTTAGCAGTCGGGAGCCCACCTGGAGAACAGGGAATACATTCAAGTTCAGCAGTCAGGAACCCACCTGGAGAACAGGGAATACAATTCAAGTCAGCAGTCAGGAGCCCACCTGGAAATCAGGGAATACATTCAAGTTCAGCAGTCAGGAGCCCGCCTGGAGAGCATGAGAATACATTTCAAGTTTAGCAGTCAGGAGCCCGCCTGGAGAGCAAGGGAATACATTTCAAGTTCAACAATCAGGAGCCCGCCTGGAGAACATAGGAATACATTCAAGTTCAGCAGTCAGGAGCCCACCTGGAGAACAGGGAATACATTCAAGTTTAGTAGTCGGGCGCCCACCTGGAGAACAGGGAATACGTTCAAGTCAGCAGTCAGGAGCCCACCTAGAGAACATGGAATACAATTCAAGTCAGTAGTCAGGAGCCTACCTGGAGAACAGGAAATACATTCAAGTCAGCAGTCAGGAGCCCACCTGGAGAACAGGGAATACAATTCAAGTCAGCAGTCAGGAACCCACCTGGAGAAAAGGAAAAAATCTCAAAGTACAATTCAAGTTCAGCAATCAGGCATCCACTTGGAGAAAAGGAAAGCATCTTAGAATGTAGTTCAAGTTTTGGCAGTCAGGCATCCACCTAAAGAAAGGGAAAACATCTCAGATTATAATTCAAGTCAGCAACAAAGGGACTTCATCGGGAGAATACAAGTCAGCATGGCAACAAGAGCTGCAGAATCAAGTTTGAAGATACATATAGGATTTTTGTAAAGCATAGATCATAGTCTAGTCTAGATTCTTTTATTTTGACATGGTGTAATAAGGGGGTTCAGTAAGCAGCAGCAACAACAGCAACAACAGTGAAATCACAGCTTCATGGTAGTCCCAGCTACCAGACATTCCTGAACTATACTAATCTGATTTTTTTTTAGCCAAGGATATGTAGGCAACCTTAGAAGCAGGGTACGGTCAACTCTTTCAAAAATGCTTCCCACGGAGTATTCAAACGGGCAAAAATCGCTCGTATCCGCTCACTTTGTCGTTGCACGAAAACTGTTCGTGTTTTCGAGCAAAGAGGGGCAGCTGTGAGCACGTGATTTTTTTCCCTATATGAATTACTCCCATAAATTCAAAATAAAATAATTTCTTTCAGTATTTATAATTTTATGGATTTTCGTGGTATTTTCTATTAATTGTTTACATTTTTGTTTGTGTATTTTAATTAGTGAAAAATACAAAAAAATATTGCATTTGCATTTAGGACTTAATTTTATATATTTTAGATTAATTAGTAATTAGCATTTTATGAAAATAGAAAAAAATCACAAAAAAATAAAATGAAATGATCTATTTTGTTTTGAATTTTGATTAGTTTTCCTTTAATTTGTTTTAATTTAGTATTTTAATCATCATTTAGGTTTAACTGGTTTAATTAAGTCCTAGGATTAAATTCAGATTTTTATTTTTATTTTTAAAAAGAAAAAGAAAAGAAATAAAAAAAAAAAGGGAATTGAAAGAAAAGGATTTAAAAAAAAAGAGAGAAGGTTTAAATTGGGTCGTTTTGGTTAATTATCTTAGCCCAACCGGATTCCCAGCCCAAAAAATGTCCCAACCCATTAAAACCAGCCCAAACCCGCACCCCCCAACCAGGTCCACGCCCTAGTCCCAAAACGACGCCGTTTAGAGTTCCTAGTCCTGAAACGATCTGAGCCCTTTATCTCAGTCCATCCGACGGCCTAGAGCACTTCCTTCATTATCCTTAAAAATGTCCAAACAACCTCAAACCCCTGTACTTCGACCCCGCCATCACCCCCACTCGTCTCTGTTAGAGAACAACCCCCTCCGCCCTAAGCCACCGCCCGCCGAAAATCGCCTATAGCGGCGGCCGGTATCTAACCACCACCAAATCTTCACCACAACCTCCTCTCCTCCACCCCATCTCAAATCTCCAACTATTTTTTCTCAAATCTCGCTGGAGTGCCTCGAATTTTAGAAACCCTAGTGTCGCCCTCGTTCCCTCTAGTGGCGACGCCACCTCTGTTCACCACCAAACTAACACCCCGGAATGCCCATTGTTCCCTCTTCCTCAATCTTAACTCAGTTTCCCTCGAATCAAGTTTCAACGGTTCGAATCTTAGCTTGAAGGTCTGTGATCATAGGCTAAAAACTCATGTTTTAGTTATTGTAACAACACTATAAGTATTGCATTTCACAATGATTTGAGCTTAAATGATTATGAATTGTACTAAATTCATGATTTATGCTTTGCAGGAAGAGTTTCCAACTTAAGAATTAATTCGGAATGAATTTGAGTAATTTGAGGCTTTGAAGTCTGAGTAAAATCTAAATAAATCAAGTTGGAATCGTGTTCGGGGGTCACAACGCAAGTCCGGAGAACAAAACAATGAGTTGAGCAGGCATACGACACAGTATCTAGTAAAATGCCCATAACCTTTTACTCAGAACTCCGTTTGGGCTCCATAATATATTTATGGAAAGCTATTTAAAAGGGCTACAACTTTCATGTTCTGCATTTTACTGAATTTCCAAACGCCCGAAGTATAAAGTTCGCGCAAAACTTCGCGCGTTTCTTCGCGCGTTTTGGAAAACTTTCTGCCTTGATCGCGCGAAGTTCATTGTTCGCGCGATACTTCGCGC
Organism: Nicotiana glauca; assembly: GCA_026770625.1. Lineage (NCBI taxonomy): Eukaryota > Viridiplantae > Streptophyta > Magnoliopsida > Solanales > Solanaceae > Nicotiana > Nicotiana glauca. Next base: position 107,154 of record MU748544.1, read on the forward strand.
GTTTCTGTCCGGGAAATGTATTATTGAGGGGTAAAATGGGAAAACTGAGGGGATCCACTCAACTTACATAAAGTAAACCTCCATTATTGAGGGGAGATCAGATTTTTAGAGAGAAGAAAGAGGAGGAGATTCATCTTGGAGCTAGGAGAAGAGAAGAAGAACAACATCTTGGAGCAAGGATTCAAAGAGTTCTTCTAAACTTTCTTCTAGTTCTTTGTTTATATTGTGTTTAAGACTTTTATTATTGATTTTTATATGAATATGAGTAGCTAAAAACCCAAGTATTCAGGGGTCATGGATGTTAGGTGATCTTGTTGTTTGAAGCTTAGATTGAAGATCTTGAATCTATCGTTATGGGTTGTTTATTTGATTCTGCTCTTAA